>VCCN01007085.1:1313133-1323795 GCA_006491835.1 Architeuthis dux | reverse complement strand
ACACTCACACTCAGCAATTACAAATATTCCCAACACTTGGTTTAATTATTTACTGAGCAAAACTTAGGTTTGTGCAATAAATCAAACTTCCTTGAAAGTATTCTTTTTAACGACCTGATCCTTTCTCATAAAATATTTTCTGTAGATTTATAATGGTTATTTATAATGGTTATTTAAACAATAAAAAAATAACCTAGTTTTTCTTTATCCTTCAAATTGAACACGTTATTGGTTTTGTGTGTGTACCTGCAAGATGACTCAAGAATGGTTTGATACATGTTGAAACTTGCTAAATGGGTCCTTAGTGTAATTGTATAATTTTTTGCTGTTCCAACCTTTGAATTTTTGGGTCCATTATACAAAATAATGTAAATATTACAGTATTTCAGCTTTGTTGCATGAAAGGCTCTATAGATTTTTTCTTTTAAGATATTTCTAAGGCTTTTAATTCTTATTTATAAAGAATAAGGTCTATATATGTTTCTTTTATTGATTTCTTTTTTTTACTTTTCTATAATTTCTAATGTCATATTTATGTCTTTCCAGGCCATCTACAAAATGGTGGGAACGGTTATGAAGATGCCAGAGGATGAGTCGACCCCTGAGAAACGAACAGACAAGATATTTCGTCAAATGGACAAAAATTTGGATGGGAAGCTCTCATTGGCTGAATTTATTGAGGGTGCCAAAAGTGACCCATCAATCGTACGACTGCTGCAGTGTGACCCTAGCACACAAAGTTAGACTGACTTACTACATACACTTTCTTGGCGTCGGGGGCCACGGGCCGTCCACGTCCTACTCATGCCCCCTATTGGACAAATGCCGCAGTTCTTGATGATGATGATGATGAAACATATTTTCCATTTGCTGGATCTTATTCGTAGGAATGACTGGGCCTCAATGCTGACGTTCGGTGTATGGCCGGGCAGCAATTATCTGAGGTTGTGAATGCGTTTGTATGAATACACTTCACAGCACACTGAACTTATATGCAGCAACATACACTACACATATGGGCGGAAGGCTTCGTTACATGCAAACTGTTTTAACTTCAATTATGAATTCTGAAGAAATTGCGCCCCATCCTTTTTTTTTTTTTCTTTTTTTTTTTCTGGTAAATGGTTTAAAAAAAGGTTAAGGTAAAAAATACAATAAAATCTGAGTGGAAAAAAGAAAAAGAAATAAACTAGAAATTTCTTGCAGGCAGGCATGAGACTGCTTTTTGTGGGTTTCAAGATTTTCCAATTCCACACCTTTAACAGAGAGGATTTTTTAAAAAACGTTTTTCTCTTGTAAACTTTTTCAGATTTCCAACTTTCTCTTTGTCTCATTCCCTATCTTGCTTCTTTTCTGAACAATGTGACCACATTTGGGTTTTTTTTGTTTTGTTTTTTTTACTTGGATTCTATGAGTTCAAATCACTGGCTAGTTTTTATTTGGAAGGCTTAATACTTTTTATTAAATCAAAAAGTCTGTAGGTATTCACCCTAAACATAAAAAAGAAAACTTAGTTTCAGAAAAAAATCTATAGTCAATCAACTCCATTTAGGTTTCAGTAAACATTATCTTAGCTTTTAGAGTTTATTTTTAGGCTGCTAGTCAATTATTTTTAAGCTTTTACTAAATGTACTTCTAATTCCTAAGAAATATTTCTCCATGTTCACTTTTAAACATAATTTTAACTTAGAAACATAAACAAACTCTTTTATGTGTGCTACTGAACCTTTTGAAAAAATAAAAAGGCTACACTTTCTTATCCTTTGCTGGTAACTGTTGAAATAGTGATCTAAATGATTTTTGGTGATTTTCTTTTTCAGAAATCCAATTCTTATTAATGCTTATTTTTAAAAAAACAAATTTCAAATTTTTCTGGAATTATTTATTTATCTATTCTTTTAACAGTTCTAAGCACTGATATTTTTTAATATTTACAGAAAAATTCTTTTCTGGGGAAAAATAATGACTTGGCAGTAATCTAAATTGGGAAATAACTGCTTTAAAAATGATGCGTTGATGATTTTTTTAAAAATTTCTTTGTTTTATTTTTATTCATTCTATTCAATTAAAAAAATTCATTCTTTTATTTTCTCCAAATTTGTGTATAATTCCATTTCATGGATTCACCATTTGCTAACAGTTGTCAGCTAGATATTTCTGTTTTCCCAATTTCTGCATTATAACTAAAACCAAGAAAAAATTATGAATAAAAAAAAATATAAATAATTAAATAAAAAAAACTTTGAATTCAATTGGCAAACTACTAAAAGAAAAAGAAAATACTACAAAACAAAAATTATTAACATAGAAAGCATTTATAGTCCTGTTTAATATTGTTTCCTTTCTAAAAAAGAAAAAAAGAATTTAAAACGTTTTTCTTCTGCAATTGCTATTTCAACAACATAAAGTACTACTTTCACTTGAACTATCTTTGTCTCATGCCTGCAGTTCGAATATATTGTTGTCTGAGTTCAGTATTTGATGATATAGCAAAAATGAGAGGAAAGAACCCCAAAATTGAATTGAATATTCCACTGTCATTTTTTCCCTTTTCTTTTTGTAACTGGGTTCCTGTTCTCCTCTTAGTCTGCATTACCTTCACCCCCCCCCATCCCCCACTCTTCATGATCTCTAAAAGAGAGAGATAAAAAAAATACAAATAAATGCATTTTTTCTAATAAACAAGTCAAGCATGTTTATTTCAAATGTCATCCTTTTTATCCCCTTCAGTTTCACATTATCGGTTTTTTTATCTTTTCCCTGCACTTATGAGAGCCCAGTTATATTTATATCAGATCTATTTGCACTGTCACTCTCTTAAATACTTATCTCCACATGCTCTTTATCAAAACCCATTGAGAGAGAAAAACAAAACCTGCAAAACTAGCAAATTTTTAATGTTGAATCTATTGGGGAGAGGGGGGGAGCAAAAGAATTTGGATCAATATAATAATTTTTCTTTGGAGGGAGGGTATTATTACTCCTACTTCTAATACTATTACTTTTTTTTGTTTTGTTCTATTTTATTGTATTTTTCTGTTATACTTATTTTATCCTTTTTTTCCACCTACTTTCTTTTGCCAGATTTACATATTTATTACATCTCTCTAACTTACTCTGCTAACCACCCTAAGATATTATTTGTAACCCATTTTTTCCCTTGTCTCCCTATTCTTCACAAAACCACCCATTGGTCTCTTTCTAAAAATGTCTGTATAAATTCTCCATACTCTTCCTGGAGAAAAGAAAAAAAAGCAAAAAAAACACCTCCTTTTTCTTTTCTTTTTTTTTTAATGGAAGTTGAAAGGAATTGTTTAAGCCTATAAGCTACTTCCAATTGTTTGATGCTCACAAATCAGAGCAAGGGAAAGGGTGGGGGAAGAATAATCTCCAAGCATTCCAGCCACACCAGATAATAACAAATGATGTTAAAAGAAGCACATTTTTTGTGGCCCACAACATTATTGACTTACATATATTTGTTTGGATTTTTCCCTATTCTTCCTTTTTAATGCCAGACATTCATATAATCACTTTAGATTTATTTCAATTAAATTCTGCTCAGACATCATGCAAAAGTGCATCTTGCCTGTATACTGGTATTCCTTTAATGATTTACTTGTTGGGTTTCATATTAGACAATATATTTAGACTTAAGTTTTTTTTTTTTTTAATGCATTCATTTTCATTTAAGATGCTTCCATTTTTTCTGTTTATCATTTTAAAATTTTTTCATAAAGCATTCTTTCCCGAAGATTAAATGGAACCAGATTTTCACTATATAATTAAAAAAAACGACAAACCCAACAAAAAAACTATTGTTATTCTTATTTTTATAAATTGGAATCTCTTACGAAATAATTCTTAACTGATAATAAACATTAGTATTATTTACCAAGTATCAGCATCAGTGCGTCTGTCAAAACAATGCATGAAAAATACAGATCTACTCTGTATGTGAGTATGTATGTGTACACAAAGGGATGTGTGTTTGAATCTCAGTGTGCATGTTCTACCTTTGTGAATTTATTGTTTTGGATATACATGCACACATCATTGTAGGTAATTTAGTTATACCTTAAAAGAAACCTACTTGACTCATCTCCATACTTACTAAACACTAAAGATCTGGCTTACTATAAAACAAGCCAAAACATTTTAGTGTGCATTTTTTTTTAATATTGTATAGAAATAGTTATTCCTTATACTTTTTCTTTGCTTGATTTCATATCACATGCACAATATTTTCCCCTAGTTAGTGTGCTTTTTTTTTTTTTTAGATGAGGAGGTGGTATTAGATATTTAAAGTGGAATGATTGTTTAGTGGGTACCATCATATTTAAGAAAAGTTAAAGCTTATAGTATTTTGAATGATAATCTTTATTTTTTGAATTTCTTTGTTATTAAATTATATATATATATATTACATGAAAAAGTTTAACAATCAAAACCTCTTGAATTAAAAATTTAAAGACAGTCTATAAACTAAACATTAATTTTACTAAAAGAGATTTTGTTTTTATTTATGTTTTTTTTCTTTTTAATTTATTTTTTTAACTTGTTGGTTTAATTTGATATACAACCTTGCTGCTTTGAGTCCCGTTTATGGGGAAGAAAGAGCCAACAATTCAGATGCTGTTTCTTTTCCCTCTCCTCATGTCTTCTTCCTTTGTCTAACAAAAAAATCTGTTTGTTTTTTATCATCTGCATGTCATTAATAAATTGTTTATTATCTCCCTTGCCTCCCTCTCTGTTTTTCCACAATTTTTGTTTATTTGTTTATTTGTTTATTTAATCTTATTTTTCAAGCAAATAACCTGACTATACATCCCTGGTCTTGCCACCTCTCTAAACATACTGCCTAGAAATTTGCTGCGGATATAATTGAATAAGTCGGGAAAAAACAACTGAAGAATTCTTACAACAAAAATCATTTTTCTTCATATTCACTAATAATTTTGGTATATCTTTTTTAATGTTGTATGTTATGTTTTGTGATCAGGAAATCAGTTTAGAAAGAAAAAAATTATGATTCCCTCTTCCCTTGCAGTTGGACTTTGTTTATTAGCATAGAAATTTAGTAAAAGCTATTTTGGTTTTACTTTTTATATTTTAGTGACCCACTTCCTTTTTGAAAAAAGCCATTTTTGTCTCATTTCTTTACAATTAATTTTCTCTCCTTTTTTTTCCCCTTGATCTGATTCACAAAAAAAACACAAAAATATTAGTTGTTTATTGTTTATTTTGTTTGTTTGTTATCTGACCCTCTTTATGTTCATTTTTAGTTTTAGTTTAAAAAAATAAAATAAACCTAAAATCATCATGAATATGTAATGGATTATACCAAAACATTGATGGTGATGACAATATTAGTTTTGTTAATCGGTTAAATAAAAAGATTTGTCTTTTTATGAATGAAGTCATTACTACAACTTCTTCAGTGCAAAATTATCCCTGTTAAAATAATAACAAAAAAATTCTGTTGAATTAATCTTTCCCCTTTTCCCCCAACCCCTTAAACAAAATTTGATATCCCTGATCAAGGTGCTAAGCCACCAAAGCCTTAAAAAAAATTGTTGTTTGATTAATCATATATTATTTTTTGTTAGTGGTTTGTTTTTTGTGTATTTATCCCAAATTTTAACAGCATCAGGTTCAACTAAAACAAAAAATAATAAGATAGAATAAATACAAATTGAAAACAAAAAATTACAAAATTTCTGAGAAAATATCACCTCAACTGGACCAAAAATGAGATAGGAAAAACTTATTCTTTTTAGATGTGCCAACCAGAATAAACATAATGAATTGTCTACTTTAGCAGCCTGATCACTGGTAATTGTAACTATGGCTGCTTTGTACAATTCTTTGTAACATCTGAAAATACAAAGTGCAATGCTTTTAAGAGAGAAAAAAATACTATTTTATAAAACTCACCCATTTTAATTATTTCTTCTTGGCTGTGCATCAGTGTTTCAGCCTCACTTGGGCAAGATGGATTATTTCTGGATTCTTTTATTTATATCTTCAAGTCAAATTTGTGTCAGTTTTTGAAAAAAGACACTTACAAAATTCTTTGATTATTTACCAAGAGTTTCTCTGTGGCCTTTTTCTTGATTTTAAACTAATTTGGTTTCAATTACTTGTAAATTTTGATTCTATATTTTCATAATGAGGAAATGGGGAAGAATTGGTAAAAATTCCTTATTTTTATGAATGTAGGAATTTATCGTTAGTATTTTAAATCTAAAATGTGCAAAGATTTTCTGAGTAAGCATCATTTAGTTGTTTTTTTGTTTTTTTTTGTTTTTTTTTTCTTCTTTCCATTCAATTTCAATGACGGAAAACTTGCTCCTTTAAAGGAATCTTAGAATTTCTTGTCCTTTCTTCATCTTATAAGTTGGTTTTTTTTTTTAAACCTTAAACATGCCTAGCAGATTGAGGCACATTTCTCTTGGGGAAAAAATTGATTTCAATTAAACATAAAATTTTATATATATCTTCATTGCAATTGAAACCTCACTAAATCAGCTGAATTTTTAAAAAGAATTTTTAACGGCTGTAGAAATAAACAATTTTTTTAAAGTCCAAACAGTGCTTATTCACTGCCATACAACTTGCATGATGGGCAAAAAAATGAATAAATTTAAAAAAACGCTATCATGGTATTTCCCAAGGTATGGTCAGGGCTTAATTTTGTTTCTTTTTCTTTTTTTAATAAACACTTCATCATGGACATTAGCACATTGAAATATCCTTCTTGCTTAAGCTGTGAACTTGCTTTGGACAAAGAACACTACATGAAAAAGAATCAAAAGGATCAATTACATGGTCCTGTCACACTGAACATGTTTTTATTCTTCAAGATGATTCTGGTACACCATTCAAAAGAAAACAAAACATAAAAAGTTGAAAAAAGGTTTTGTTGCTGTACAACAAATTAAAATGTATTTGAACTTTGTTATTCAAAATGATGCATAAAAATTTGAAAAGGAAAAAAAAAAAGAAACTGCTGTAATGAATTTAATTCTATTAGGCGGAGGCATAAAAATGCAGCCCCTAACTTTAAAAAAAAAATCTCTTAAAAAAAAAAAAGTTACTTCTATTGAACGTATCAGTTAAAATTCCTGGAAATGAACTGTTCTTTCAAAATTTACCAAGAAAAGAAAATGTTTCTGTTCTGTTTTTTTCTTATTCTTTTAACTTCTACTTCTCAATCTTGCATTCAAAATATGGCATTGAAATGATGTACCACAAAGGCTCCTTGTATTTAGTCGTTGCTACTCAGAACCTGGCATCTAACTGCTGTACAATAAAAGATTCCATGTATTTAAAATGTGATTTCTAATTTACTATACCAACTCTACTTGCCTATTTCCAAGCTTATAAAACTCCAGTACCAACCAATTCAACAGGCTTTTCATGTGCAAATATATTAGTTTCAGTGTTGGAAGATTTTCTTCTCTTTCTTGATAAGGCTCATCTGCATATCTTTATTATCCAATTCACAGGTAGCACCAAGATATAACACAAACCAAGAGTGCAGCTCTTATTATTAAACAGCAAATTAAGGTTAGGCAGTCTCTGACAGATTTATCAGTATTATCATATACATTTGCTGTTTATGTAACAGGTGATACCAGGCAGGTAGGATTTGTTAAACAAATACATCAACCTTTTTTATTCACTCTATTCATTACCTGTGTAGTCGCACACCCAATTCTGGTAGTAGGGGGAAATGAAACCATTTTGTTTGCATTCTAGCATCAATTGCATTTGAACCTAGTATACATAGATGAGGTTTAGGCTTTGCTTATTGTTGTCCACTGACTTTACAGCTTCTTCACCAACAAACTAAGCATTTGCTGGTAGTAGAGCGGAAATTGATGATTAAGCACCAAATTTGGCCATTTTTTTTACCTGAAAATTGTTTGAGCGAGTTTCAGCATTCAGTCTGAATGTTGTACATTGAAAATGAGGAAAAAAGGCATTGTCAGTGGTCAGGAATTAATGCAAGCATTACTGAGGGGATAGGGCTATTATATGTATTACAATCATATATAAACTAGCATAGTACCCATAAAAATGACAAGGTTATTTACATATGGATCAGTAATTTTGTCTAGATTCAGAGTATCCATGCGCTCATTGAAAAGTGTTACATACACAAATTATATATATATATATATATAGCATTTTATATACAGTGAGGCAAAACAAGTATTTGGACAGTTACAAAATATTCATTTAATATGCTCACATTTACTTTAAATTCACACAGATGATGTATTTTGATATAAAATTAAGCATTACTAAGAAAAGAATACACCTGCAGAATAAAATATAAATAAAAGTGACGGTGGAAAAAAGTATTCGGGCACTATTAAAAATTCTTCATAAAAATGTTATTTAAGAAGGTCCTTTCTGTACCTGCATAGAAACTTTTGGAATGTTCCAGCAATACTTAACAAAGGTATGATTTCATCAGTCATCATTCACTACTTGTACCTTCTTGAAATGGGGCAGTCATAGTTAAAATAAAGGAGCTCTCAACCAAACAAACAAAAATGTTGTAATTAAGCAACATAATGTAAATTTGAGCTACAGGGCCATTGTCAGAATATTCCTGTCAGTACCATTGGATCAATTATTATGAAGTGAAAGAAGTTTGCAAAAACCTCTCTTGAACTGGCGCTACACAGAAAATCTCTCCTCAAGCAACTTGAAAAATGCTAAGAACAATCAAAGTGAATCCATTGCTAACTCGAAAGGAGATCCAAGATAATTTGAGAGCAGCTGGTAGATTGTTTACTAAAAAGAACTATTAGTAATGAACTACACAGGAATGGCTTAAAATCCTGTACGCCATGGAAAACAGCTTTGTTGAAAAGAAGGCACAGATTCTCGGATGAAGTTTGCTCGTGACTATTTAGATAATCCTAATTATTTTTGGAAGAACATTCTCTGGTCAGACGAATAAAAAATTGAACTTTTTGGCAAAAACCCAGCTCGTTATACATGGAGAAAAGATGGATGCACCTATGATCCTAAAAACACCCTCCCCGCAGTAAAGTAAGGAGGTGGAAGTATCATGGTTTGGGGGTGTTTCTCTTTCAATGGTATGGGGGCACTTCACGTGATTGACTGGAGCGATCAGAGTATTTTGGAAGCTAATGTGTTCTCTTCGGCGCAACAGCTGGAGCTTGAAGAAGGTTGGATCTTTCAACAAGATAACGACCCAAAGCATACAGCTAAAATAACTTGTGAATGGTTTGTTCAGAACAATGTAGAGGTGCTTCAGTGGCCTAGTCAATCTCCTGACTTGAATCCAATTGAAAATTTATGGCAATGTTTGAAAGTTTGAATTTATCAGAGGGACCCCAGAAACATTAATGATTGCAAGGAAAAGTGGGCCAAGATTTCATAAGAATGTTGTGGAGGGCTTGTGAAAGGTTATGAAAAACGTCTCCTAGCAGTAATTGCAAACGAGCTATGCAATTAAGTATTAAAATATGAAATCAATGTGTCCGAATACTTTTTTCCACCATCACTTTTGTTTATATTTTGTTCTGCATTGTAAGTTTGGAAATATGTATTTTTTTTTCTTAGTAATTCTCAATTTTATATCAAAATACATCACCTGTGTGAATTTAAAGTAAATGTGAGCATCGAAGTATATTAAATGAATATTTTGTAAGTGTCCAAATACTTGTTTCACCTCACTGTATGTGGATATTTACTAAGCCTAGCTTAGTCAGGCACATGAAAGGGAGATTGTGCCAAAATGAGGAGAGCCAGCCTGCCTTGAAAATCACTATTCAAAATCCTGACTTGAACACCAACCACTGGTTTGAATATGCAACTACCTCAGCCATCAAGTAGACTTCATATTTCAATACTGCATATATTAGTAGACCAGCCAAAAATGGAAAAGTCCCCTAGAATTTGTGTGGCATCGCTTGTTAGCAGCAGGCAACCATGTTGGTTCATTTCAGTGTGACAAGGTAAAAAAACAATGTGGGTAGATGCTATCGCCCAATTTCAAGGTCAGTGTCAGTTTTGTAGTGAATGTACATTTCTTCAAATTATGACCACTCTTCCACAAAATTTCATTGAAATTCATTGAGAACTTTTGGTGATATCGCATGGAAAGACAGGAACGAATACAGAAATGTACAAAAAAAATCAAGAAAATCTCTCAATTAAAAGCAAATTCCTGTATCCACTCCAAAATTTAATCATTCCTACCTTACAATTCCACAAAATTTCATTGGCATTCATAGAGAACTTTTGGGGGTATCATATGGACAGACCTGAGCGAATACAGAAATGTAGGATGGAAAATTAGCTCTCTTTTTTTTCTCCATATTTGCTCCTGTCTGTCTACACGATATCTCCAAAAGTTCTCAATGAAATTTTGTGGAAGGGCAAGTCCATGGGGTAAGAAAGAAACTAAATTTGGGAGCAGATCCAGGTATTCGTTCATGCCTGTCCCCACGATATCTCCAAAAGTTCTCAATGAAATGAAAAAAGAAGTAATTAAATTTGGGGTGGATCCAGGAATTTGATTTTGATTGAGAGATATGTTTGCATTTTATTTTTCATAAATTTCTGTATTCACTCCTGTTTGTCCACACGATATCTCCAAAAGTTCTCAATGAA
>VCCN01007085.1:1302031-1312912 GCA_006491835.1 Architeuthis dux | reverse complement strand
ACTTTTTGATAGACTATACTACCAAACTAAATGAAAATTATCATTTTTAACACTTTTCACCATTTTTGAACTTGAAAATGAAAATCCAGGGTGGCATCTATCCATACCTTTTTCTTTATCCTATGATTAATTGATCTGGCATGTTTGCCTGCTTTTAACATGCGATGCCCCAAAAACTATAATTTTCCATGTTTATTGGGATTGAGTAAAGACAAATTTTTAATTAGCCAATCATGGGTAAAAACCTGCTTTTTTTAAAAAGATTTTTAGATGAAGGGTTATTATTACGGATTGAGCTGTTCAAAAAACTTTGGAATTTTCACTATATGGCAGGGTGGGGCCAGAAATGGGTCACCATGGGCCTATACAGATTTTGTTTGCCTTTTCAATTTTTAAAACCCTATTCTCCCAGCTTTTTTGTTATTTCAACACCATGGTTGAGTGCCATGACAAGATCAGTGCAAAGCATGCATTCATTTGGACTTGTATCAAAGAATTTTACTGTTTGCTTTTTGCAAGGTAAGACTTCAGAGCAAAATCCCTTTTTAATCCCATAATCCATTTACTTTGCCCCTGCCATCCATCAACAGCTTAAATATATTAATCTTCATAAATATAATTGAAATATATTATTCTTCATTGGCCACTGTCAAAGTTGACTATTGTGATTACAGCTTCTTGCTGCCACTGCCTCGGTATTATGCCCAAGTGCTCACTTAGAGTCACCCATAAACGAGTACACCCCTACCACCTTTTTTATAGAAAGTTACTTTTCTACTAGACCAAATATAGCAGGATTGTATCATTTCTAGTGGAACATTACACAATTCAAATGGATATTATCAGGTATTATTTATGACCAAACTCTACAGCATTGAAAATCAGTTTGCCAAAAATATTTTTTTTGTAGTGGTGTACTCATTTTTGGACAGCAACATATTCATATTTTTGACAACAGAGTTTCAATGCTGTAGAGTTTGGTCATAAAACAGATATCAGGTATTGTTTGATGTTCCACTAGAAATTATAAAATCCTGCTATGTTTGGTTTAGAAGAAAATTAACTTTCTATAAAAAAAGTGATGGTGTGTACTCATTTATGGGCAATACTGTGCCTACTCTCTTCTCTGTCAACTATTGTGGCATGCCAGTGATTAGATATCTTTTCAAGATATCTGGCAATGAGAAAAGAGCACAGGGAGAAGTGGATTTATACCTTTTCCAAGAGTTAAGTGAATATTAACAGTCTCAGCCGAATTCAGTTTTTTTTGTGCTGGTAACTCTTATGCCACTCTGCACTCTAGAACATATAAATTCATTATCTTGAATTTTTTATTAGATGAAGCATTGTCAAGCATTATTTTAACTAGTATGAAAGAAATAAAACTGATTTTTTTTTTTTAATGGGACTGATGAAATGTTTAATAAATGAATGTCAATGAGATTTTGTGTAAACATAAGCCACATTGTAAGGAAGAAGTGACATTCATTGAGAACTTTTGGAGATATTGTGGGGACAGACAGACAGACAGACAGCGGCAAATACAGAAATATACACACAACAAAAAACAGAAAAATATCTTTAAATCAAGAACAAATTCTTGGATCTGGCCCAAAATGTAATCACATCTTCCTTGTCACGTCGCTCACCTTTCCACAAATTTCTTTGAAATTCATTGATAACTGAAATATTGTGGGGACAGACAGGAGCGAATACAGAAATGTATAAAATATTAAAACGGGAAAATATCCCTCAATCAGAAATGAATACCTGGATCCACCCCAAAGTTTAGTTACTTCTTCCTTACCTCAGCCCTTACCATTCCACAAAGTTTCATTTTCTTTTGGAGATATCGTATGGACAAACTTTTGGGGCGGATCCAAAAATTTGTTCTTGATTGAGAGTCATTTTTGCTGGGTTTTTTTCCTACATTTCTGTATTCGCTCCTGTCTGTCCCCACAATATCTCCTAAAGTTCTCAATGAATTTGAATGGAATTTCGTGGAAGGACAAGGCACGCGATGAGGAAGAGGTGATTAAATTCTGAGGCGGATCCAGTAATTATTTTCTGATTGAGGGATAATTTTTAATTTCTGTTTTTCCTTCATACTGATATTTTCCATATATTCGATAAAATGTTGCTATTTTCACCCAGAATGTAAAGGCTGACAGTTGTAAGACTTACATATTTGGATTCTTTGTACTTTAATATACTTAGGCTACCAATCAAACCTTGGGCACCCAAAAACAAATAAAGTGGTATTGGCTCATGGACTTGGTGTGCACTAGCTGATTTCCACTATAATAAAGAACAAGCAAGAAGGAGTGTCCTCCCTTGATCTTCGTATGCAAGGAATAGGACAACATATGATGATGCAGATTTGAACCCTCTCAAACCAGACCAGACCACATCAATAATAGGTGATCTGGCCATGGTATGTATTTACTTATTTTAGATGCTGGAAAATATTTGGGAGCCAAACCTTGATACAAACTACTAGGTGAGATTTTTTCTGAACTTTAAAATTGTCAAAGAATGTATGAAATCAAATATCTTATGATGATTATACTCCAGAATATCTTTAAAAAAAAGAAAAGAAAATATGCTAAACATCTTTGGTATTAACTTTTAAAGAATATAAACTAAGATATTTTGTATAGTTTTGAGAAGGGTCATTAATATTCAAATTGTTCTTCGGACGATTGAACTCCTTGTTGTTTGTGTTGTAAACAGGACATTTCGTCAATCATCCCCTCTAAATGAGGTATTATCTATACCGGAGAAAAAGGTTAGACTTGATGAACACAAAAAAGGGGGAGATAGAAAAATAGGCTATGGCCGACCACATCTAGAGAGAGAAAGGCGACCATCTTTCTCTCTGGAAGGAAGTCCAGATTATTGACAGAATGATGTTGGAAGCAGAGAAAAATCAAAGAAGCAGCTCATATCAACATGTCAACTAAATGCATTAGTCAGACAAGTGCAGAGTTCAATCCGATATGGCTTCCACTTCTCAACAGACCCAAACCCGACAAAGACACAGAAACACCCAAGCCCTGCATTATAAGGGTTACCCTGCTTTAAGAATACAAATTTCTGTTTACCCCATCACACTCGAATGGGTCAGCCGAAACGTCATGTTTACAACACCAACAACAAGGAGTTCAATCGTCCGAAAAACCATTTGAATATGAACTGATGTTTTCTAAAATCTGTGAAGTAAATTAAATTTTATGCTCATCTTAAATTTAATTAATTTAAAACTTATATTTTATTAGCAATTGGTATTTACTAAGCTTAAATTAGTCTTGCATGAGGCTACAAATGTAGGGACCTCGTGAGGATCAAACTCACTTCACAGTAGTTATGGTCTCGCTAGACTAGCTCACTAGCCATTACCCCATGTCAAGGCACCCCATTTATTAAACTTAGTTATCTTAGTTCATAATTTTAAAGTACAAAAGCCTAAAAAGGAAAAAATAAGATTAAGTAGTATTTTCTTTTTCTCACTGAAAAAGACCCAAAATGCTGGTGTTTTTTTTTTTTTGTAAGTTCCCACCACAAAAAACCTAACCCTCTGGACGACTAACAAAATTACTTCAACATATGAATTCCCATTGTTTATGAAAATGTTGGTCTCATGGGGACTAACAAAAAAACCACAAAATGCTATGCCCTTATATTGCTATTTTTTTATTTTTATTATTATTTCAAACTTATGACTCATTAGTCTTCTTCTTTGGGCAAAGCTGCAATCATCGGACAACTTGACTGATCTTGAACCTAACTAAAGATATACAAGACTGACCGTTTGGGAGAAAGGTTGAAATGTTTTGATTCTCCAAGATCAAATTGCTGTTAAAATTTGATCCCAAACTAACAGCATGAATTAAGTTTCTAGTCAGCTAGAAAAAGAAAATTTCACTTAATCTTCTTTTTTTTTTTTTTTCAGGCTTCCATACTTAAAAATTATGGACGTTAGCTCTTGATGAAGACTAATGAAAAAGCACTTAGCTTGCTAATCACTAAGCTAGGTGCCCTAGAATATAATTATTTACTAAGCCTAGTTCTGGCACAAGACTACAAGCATGGGGCACTCAGTAAACATTGAATTCGCTACTCAGTAATTTTTTCTTGGCCTCATGTAAGTAACTTAATCAATGTTTATTTTTATTTTTATGTCACATAGTGACAAAGTATTCGGCACATCATCAGGTGCGATAGGAATATGCTTCTGTGCAGTAACAAAGTTCATATCTGGATTATCATAAAACATTTCCAATGTTGAATTCAGCGCATTTCTTGTTTAAAGAAATAAGCACTGGGCTTAAACATTTGGCCCTATTTTTGGACATGTTTTTGACCATTTTTAGTATCTTTTAGGTGTGTTGGCTATTTTAAAAATATTTAGTGCTTTTTTAGCAACACTGAGCACTTCTACTCGCAGCCCCACACACTTAATGGATCCCCCCCCCTTGCTGTATTCTGTTGACAGGCCTAGTTTAGAACCTCTAACCACTCAGCTGTTATTTTCCGAACAAAACCACTGTTATGCCTGTAAGCTCTCTGTAAGTTTTTATTCATATTGAAATTAATTCATTGGTCATTGATAATTGTAAAATAATTCCTATTAGCAAAATCCAAGGTATCTATTTGTAGGTATAATGGTCAAATGGTATAAACCTGCTTAGTTAAAGAATCTGATTTTATACAAAGCTTTTATACTTTGTCTTTACAGTCAGCCTATTTATAGACTCATAAAATCTAGGATTCTCATTGATATGAACATCTACAATAGCTAATATCAAGTGAGGAAACAAATAGGTGAATTAACTTGTCAAACTCAGAAATGCTGTTCATGAATTAGTATGAGGGATATTTGTTAACTTTATAAACCTGATGTAGGTGTTCTAATGCATTGGCTGAAGCAGTGGTGTAATAAGAGTAGTTATGATTTGCTGCTTTACAAATTATCTGTACACATATTTTAAAAGGTTGTGCCAATTTAAACAGGAAAATGACTAGGAAGTACTTTGTTATAGGCTTTTAACACAATCTAAGTGATGATTTCATGAATGTAAAATTGTTTGAGGGTGATGATGTAATAATAATAGCATGAATGACACTGTTTTGTAAAATTCTTTCAAGCCTAATATTTCAAATAGGCCTCCCATGATTCAGTTGAGAGGAACTTGATTTTTTTTCTGATTAGCAATAAATACATGAAAGAAAAGTTTATACTAAACTAACAGGGGTACCCGGCATTGCCTGGGGGAAAATAACTTCAAATAAAAAAACACAGGGAAACAAATTATATTTTATAGATTTTATAAAAGGGAAAAACAAAGTTCCATCTTGAATTTGACCCCTAACCCCCCCCCCCATCAATTTGACCGATAAAAGAAAAGCTCCATTCCTCGATTTTGAACCTTATAAAAGAAAAGTTCTCCCGATTTTGACCTCTAATTGGGGAATTTTTACACCTGAAAGGGAAAAAATCCCCCCACCCACCTGATTTTGATCACTAGAAGGGAAAAACAAAGCTCCACCCTGATTTTGACACCTCAAAAAATGCCCCCCTCTATTTTGACTCTTAAAAAGGGAAAAAATGTTTCCCCCTCATTTTTTACCCCTAAAAGAGAAAGTTATCCTCACTTATGACTTTTAGTGAGATCTTTTTTCTCTGCCACACATATTTTTCTCTCTCTCACATATAAACATTCTCACTCTCCTTCATACAACTTTTTTTCAAAAACACATTATCTCTGAAGACTTACAAAAGCAGACAACAGCATAAAAATGTTTCTAATGTTTTTGTTTTAAATATGTTTAATATGAAAAGAGAATAAGGGGATAAAGCAGTTTTTATTTACACTACAATTATAAATAATGAAGTAGAAATTAACTTGGAATTTAATCGAAAGTAATAGTAAAAGAATTAATTTAAAAAGTCTACAGTCTTTTAAAAAAAGCTACCCACAAATTTCCCAAACAAAAAAATTAAGTGTCACACTGTTGTAAAGGAGAATAAGCGGTAAACACACATAAACATTCTATCTCTCTGTCTCATACATAGAAACATTCTCTCTTTCTCTTTCTAATGTAAACATTCTCACTCTCTGTTATACAACTTTCCTTCAAAAAGACAAATATGTTGGAATACTTGTGATGTAGAAAGCATTCATAACTCTGTCATTGCTACTGGACATAAAATATGTGTTCAGTTTAGCATAATACTTGCATTGTAAATCAAAACCACCACTAAAAACTCAATAGTGTTGGAATTTTCAAAAACCAAATAGCCTAAGTTTGATCGGGTTAAGTCAATATTCATGCAAAAAATCAGACCCCTGAGGCTTTTAGTTTAGCCGTGATGCTCATTGCAGACAGACACACAGAGACACACAAATTAGCGACTTTCACATAGTATTAGAAGATGGCACATTGAGTTACTACTTTATATATTCTTTCCTGTCATGTTATGCCCAAGTGCCTTATTGATATTTACTAAATTAGCTTAGTATGGCACAAGGCCACAAGTATGAGACAGCCAGTGCCCTATTAGAAGATTGAGTTTCCTGTATTCTGCATAACAATGGGCGTATGCTGTTGTAGACCAGGGGTCGCCAAATTTAGCCTGAGGCCTGATTTCATCTGGCCCACTGACTTCATTGAATAAGTGATGCTCCATACAAAAATTCTTTGTTTTTCTTATCTATTTTTGGTTAGCGAACAATAAAATTCAGTATCGAAAAATAGAGCAAAAGTCTCAAACGAAGTTGAACAGGTATATGTATTCGGTCGTGTCTGTCTGTCCACACAATGTTTCCAAAAGTTCTCAATGAATTTCAATGAGATTTTCTGTAAGGATGGGCCAAAGGCTAAAGAAGAACTGATACAATTTTGGGGCAAATCCAGGAATTTCTTTTGATTACAAAATATTTTTCCTCTTTCTTTTTAAAAAAAATACATTTATGTATACGCTCATGACTTTCCACAGAATATCTCCGAAAGTTCTCTATGAAATTCAATGAAATTTTGTCAAAGAGTGGACAATAAGCTATGGATGAAGTGATTACATTTTTTTTGGGGGGGGGGGTCCATGCACAATTACCTCCCCTACGTCTTGGTTATATGGCTACATAATATCGCCAAAATTTCATATTTGTCCACACAATATCTCCTAAAGTTCTCAATGAATTTCAATTAAATTTTGTGAAAGAGTGGATTACGCGGAAGACAATTATCTCCCCTACGTCCTAGTTATATGTCCTCACCACATGATATTGCCAAAAGTTCATGTCTGTCCACACAATATCTCTAAAAGTTTGCAATGAATTTTAATGAAATTTTGTGGAAGGTTGTGCAATGCAATAAGGAAGACTTGGTTAAATTTTGTATTCTGCAATTCTTTCTTTATCGAGAGATATTTTTCCGTTTTTTTGTTTTTTATGACATAGGAGAGGTAACTGTGCATATTTGTCCACACGACATCTCCTAAAGTCCTAAATGAATTTTGCTGAAATTTTGTTGAACGGTGGACAATAGGCTACGGAGGAAGTGATTAAATTTTGAGACAGATTCATGTACAATTAGTTCCCCTGACAATGGCATTGTCTGAGGTATGCGCTCTCTGAGTGCTTTCTGGTTAAAAATGTCAGCATTCCTGCTGTTCTATTAATGTACACAAAATTTGAACCACAATTTGACAATATTTTGTCCCCAAAGATTCATAGTTCTTATTGATTGATAGTACGTGGAAGTTGATGTAGGTATAACGAAAAACATTAAAGTAATTAAAAACAACTTGTTTCTATATGATCATTGTTCCATTCTTTTTATTCGCTTTGGCCCGCAAGACATTAAAACATTTCTAATCCGGCCCGCCTCCCCAAAAGTTTGCCAACCCCTGCTGCAGACAATAAGATAGATCAAGTGGTAAGTATTTCAACCGATCGTAAGTGTAAGATCTTTGTTAATTTTACTTTCTTCTTTGCTTAATGTTTGAGAATAATATTATGGACCATCTGATAAAGATAGTTCTTTTAGCAGCAGGGTTGTTTGATTTAAATCAGTATGATTTAAATCAGGATTTAAATAAAAAGATTTTTTTTTTAAAGATCTCCTAGGCCCTGAAGAGTCTGAGAGTTATCTGTGTATTGATGAATCAGGTGGATTTGATAATGTGCCCATTGATGTTATGGGTATAATTAATTTGGCAACCCTGGGTTGTCTACAACGGAACACATGACTTTTCTATCGGGTTTATGCAAGAACATTTAATCGTAGTCTATGGTTCATCAACCCTCGTCACAATGGCTAATTTGGCAACTCTGTGTTATCCTTCTGTCCCCCTTCCTAATCTCTCCAGCTACGCATCTCAGTTTTGCTCTTTCCCTTTACTTCCCTCCCTTACCACGTGCAAAATTTAAAAAGCAGATTTCCATAAAAGAAATCCGATTTAGATCAAATAAACCTGATTTTTATGATTGTTTTTAAAAAATCAACAACCCTGTTTAACAGTCAATTTAGTACAAGGCTTCAGCTGTTTCATGTCATTTACCTTATAGTAGATTGTCTACTTATAAAACATGCAATATTCATACATATTCTAATTATGTATTATCTTCCTCGCTGCAAAATGTTAACTTCATTAAACATGAGTAATATTCCACTTTGTCAAAGTTCAATGAAGTAAAAGCTGGGATTTCGTGGCTTCTGGTGTATTCAGTGCTTTCTTTGTTTTGTTGCTAATTGGTGAGTGGCTGTGAAAACCTATACAGGCTTGGCATCAGCGCTGGAAAACAGGTGCGTCAAAGGGAGAATTGTAAGTTAAGGATATCTGTTTAATGACAATCATGACCGTATACAAGGGAAATAACTCTTCTTGAATTTAATTTATGTGCAGCTTAGCTAAAAGCAGAAATACTTTTTTAAACCGCCGCTGAATTATTTCAGACATTTTTCATCCTTGAATTTTTGTTCTTTCCTGTGTTTTTCTAATTGCTAACATTAAATTTAATTTGGGCTGTTTTATTTCTAGAAAAACATTAAAAAAATCGAGAACTTAATTTAAAAAATTTTGATTAGGTTTAATAACCTAATCAAAATTCAGGTTTCGATTTTCTGGTGAAAATCTTTGTCCATACCAAAAATGTATTAATCTTTTTTCTACACTAGGGCACTCTTCTTTTGGAAGGCTTCAAATTGAATTAAAACAATAAAACAATTAAAACAATACATCTAAGTCATAAAAATGATAGTTCAATAGTTTATATTTAAGACCTGTTAACCATAGGCGTATGAGCCAGGGGTCACCCTCCCCCCACCCCAATTCGAGTAGAACAGTGTAAAATTTCGGGCAAATCAAGCCCTTTGCTCCCCTTAACCAAAGAGTCCCCATACGCCTATGTTGTAGTCATTTTCAAAACTTTATTAGAAAAAAAATAGAGCACAAACCAAGATTTAGACAAACTGATGTTGTTGCTTGTTTTGTGGGTGAAATAGTTATGTATTTAACACTGGTGCCAGAGATCTGTGTTTGAGCCCAGGTGGAAGCCATAACTTGGAATACTAATGTTCAAGCTCTCCCCATTTAGATGATTGGCATAACACTTTTCCTAGCCTAATTTCCCCTCCTTTGCCATAAGTTAAGCTTAGTAAATATGTACTTAAAATAGGCTTTTTGACAACAGTTAATTGTGTCATTAAGCCAGCTTCAATTTAGTTGGGGTGGGATTAAACTAATAAGAAAAATGGTAGTTAAATTTGGTATGGCCGATATCAGAATTAAGATTATTTTTTAAAATATTTATATTCTTGGATGTGTCTTTTCACTTAGGCTGTTCCATGTGTTTGCTACTCTTGCTGAGGAGAAATTTTTCTAACACCAATGGAGATCTGAATTTGTAGTTTGACATAGATGAAGTCAGCATTTTGAGCAATGAATATCAGTATCCACTCTATGTGTGTTGATCCGGATTCTATAACTTCCAATAGGTCAGCACGTTTTTCTTCAGTATTTTAGGATCTCTAGATTAAGTTGTTTTTAATCTTTCAGTGTAGGATATAATGAAGTCCATGTAATTTACTAATGAAAATAAGTATTATTGTTTGAATATCAAGAAATTCAAAATGGCTCAAAATGTGAAATGGCTCAACTCTAGAAAATAGAACTAACAAAATGGTATCAAGTTTTGATCACTTCCCACTTGACATTTCATCCTAGTGGTGCTGGGACATGGAAAAGGGGTGAGGCTGATCTTTTGCAAGTTTAACTATGATCCATTTATATATATGCAAACACCATCCCCCAAATATGATTGATGTAAAATCTTTTTTCCCATTTTCTGGGCTAAGATTGAAATACAGTATTCTTTTAGTTTTTATCTACTTGCATGTTTCCAAGTTTGGCACAAGAAAACACTTAAAGAGCACCTAATGCAGAATGAACTCATTACCAGTGGCTTGCTAAACTAGTTTGGAAAAGCCATCATAGAAAAATGTAATCTTGATAATATTACATCCCAAAGATAAATGAATGAGCCTTTGTATTACACAATCATTAATTTTAATTAATGGGTTTAGATTTATTGTAGAATAAACCTAGATACTATAAGAAAACTAAAATAAATCTTACTTTGGAGAACTTTGGTAATGTTTGATTGAAATTAGTGAAGGTATCATCTTGGAGAAAGGCACACATGGAAAAAAAATTAATTTTAATATTGGTATTGCTTATATTCTTAACTGGCTAATTTTACTACTTGCTAGGACTTCATTGAGTTTAACATTTAAAGTAGTCCTATGGACAAGTACACCAATCTCCACAGTGAAACTTTCCAGTTCCTTTAGGGTTATATTTGGTCTCTTTGTTGTCTC
>VCCN01007085.1:1289973-1301931 GCA_006491835.1 Architeuthis dux | reverse complement strand
GGAAAAGAAAGATTGAGAAAAGCGTGTTACATCTCAAACTTACTTATTATCATGAAGATTAACCTTGCATTTTGTCATTGCGAATGACTTCATAAGAAGAAATTTGAACATTGCAGAGACGTGCACAATCCATGCTGGGTAGTAAAAATGAAATGAAATGAAGGGTATTTTGTATGCTTGGGTGACCTAGTTTGGTCGGTTGAAAGTTACTTATGGGGCCGTGTGCTGGTATGGTTTGGGTGTTTAGATAGGGTCTGTGTATGAGCTATAAAGTGGGTGGAGGTAGGGAACAGAGTGTTTAGATAAAGTGGATATC
This sequence comes from Architeuthis dux, assembly GCA_006491835.1. Lineage (NCBI taxonomy): Eukaryota > Metazoa > Mollusca > Cephalopoda > Oegopsida > Architeuthidae > Architeuthis > Architeuthis dux. The sequence continues at coordinate 1,301,615 of VCCN01007085.1, read as the reverse complement.
TTGTGTAGGTTGTTAAGTAGGTGGTGGTGTTTGGTGTGATTTATGTTCTAAGTGTGCTTGGGTGGGTCTATGGGGTCAGAATATGTGTCTGTGTGTGCCTGTGCATGTTTTGTTCCTTCTATTGAATCAGAGGGGTTCTGGTGTGTGTATATAGTCATGGTTACTGTTGTTCCGGATATGCAAGACAGGAAGAATAGAATTTCTTTTAATGTTTGACTTGGTTTATGTAATCATGAACAGCCAGGTTGATTTTTGTTGTTACATCAAAACCATTTAGGAACATGGATATGAAATAGCAAAACTGTTTTCTTCCTTGATTCTGGAGTTTATGCTAATACTGTCAATTGCACACACCCATTTATGTATTGGCTATATTTTTATGCATCTTTTACTTGTGGAAAATTGTCAATTATAGAATCTATGCATATATAACTGCATTAATTACATTGAACATGCTATTTTTGGTAGGTATCAAATTTTCTTTCGCTAAATTTACTATAAAAACAAAAAGATGGTTGGCTATGATTACTTACCTTGTGTATCTAAAGAATGTCATAAAAAATAAGCCAAATAATAAAATAACAGGATCTCTTAAAATTCTAAAGTGAATCTTTTACAAATTTGTAGAGGGTTAATAGGAAAAACAATGTCATATTCATTTTTAAGAACTTTACAAAAGGTAATATACCTTTTAAGAAATATCCCCCCAATTTGTTTCTTCAAGTCTTACATTTTGCAAATCCTTCACTCTGAAAAAAGCACCATAGAATTATTTTGAGTTAGATACAAGTTTTGGAAAGTATGTTCCAACCTTGGAGAACAGAATCCACTGATGTTACTTGAATATATGTGAATATACTTGAAATAGGCTTTTTTTGACAGCACTTAATTGCATCATTAAGCCAGTGTAGTTGGGCTGGGTTTAAACTAATAAGAAAAATGGTAGTTGAATTTGGTATGTCCGATATCAGAATTAAGATTATTTTTTAAAATATTGATATTCTCGGATGTGACCGTCTTTTCACTTAGGTTGTTCCATGCGTTTGCCATTCTTGCCGAGAGGAAATTGTTTTCTAACACCAGCGGAGGTCTGAATTTGTAGTTTATGGCTGTGTCCTCTAGTTTTACTGCAGATAGATGAAGTCAGCATTTTCTTATCAGGGCATTTGGAGCAATGAATGTCAGTATCAACTCTATGTTTGTTGTTCTGGATTCTATAGACCACTAGTAGGTCAGCATGTTTTCTTTTGTATTCAAGGCTCTCTTTGTTTTAATCTTTCAGTGTAGGATATATATCCAAATCTCGGAATGATCTTGGTGGATCTGCTCTGAACTCTTTCCATGGCATCCGAGTTGTACTTCAGGTTAAGAGACCATATGCAGGAAGCAAACTCAAGATGGGGACCTACCAGAGACTTGTACAGCAGTAGGAAGCTCTCCTCATTAATGAAAGAAAATTGATTTGTTTAAATAAGTCAAGCTATTTTAGAAACACACATACACATGCTTGTATTAGTAAAAAAAAATCATGCAGAGAACAACATTTATACAACGATATTTAATTTATTCTAATTATTGGATAAAGTATAATGGTGTAAAATCAGCTTTGTTTAAACCATGGAGCCCTGTGGCCGAATGGTTAAAAGCAGTAAGTTATTTACTGGACGCCCTCTGGCTAGAGGTGCAAGTTTGATTCTCACTGTGGGCTTACTCTTTATTTCCAATAATGCTGTTTACTTGTTGCCATAGCATTATGGTCGAGTCAAAGTTGTGATAAAAAAAACAACTAAAAATCAAGATGAAGGTAAAAACTAGTCAAAATTAATAGCAGCATTTATGTTAATTATAAATTAAAATTGAATGCTTCTTTTCAAAAATCAATTATCTTGAAAGGGAGTGGAAGTTTAAAATTACAAAGCAGAAAGTGAGGATGTTTTATAAAATGCTGCTTGGTTGTGCAAAATTACTTCCCCAATTCTAAGAGCAATTCAAAATAGTTCAGTTCTTTAATTTTGTTTTAAATTCTAATCCAAAGATCACTTTTCTGGTTACCGGTAAATTCTGTAAAACATCCACTATTGGAGCCCTTAATGTCTACACAAGTTTGCATTGGATTCACTGTCCTGGTTTGATTCCAAAGCAGGACACAGTGATATGACAAAAAAAGTAATTGGTTCAGAATGTCCTCATGAGAAGTCGGCCTTCTTTTGATCAATACAAGTGGTTTTAAAAATAAAATTGTCTCCCTTTACAAACTGTAGTTTATCATTTCTCAGCTGATATTGGTAATATTACTTTTTGTAAATTGATGGATATTTGTAATTTTAGGAAAGAATTAAAAAGAGTTAAGAATTGTTGGTTGTATATCTGTATGTATTCAGAAAATTTTTATAAAACTTTAGATCTCATATTATTTTTAAAGATCACATACAAAACTTTTGAAAGATGTTTTAAATAGACTTCTAGACAACACTTAATTTCAGTAGCTATGCCCTGAAATGTAATTTTAGCCAATCTTGGATACATAATTTTCTGGGGGGAGCATGCCTCCAGACCCCCTAAAATCCATCACCCCAAATCTTCCTCCTTGCTCTACTCTCAGAAAAGTAATAGGGGTGGGGGCATACGATTCTCACTCATTCTTAACATTGAAACTTGACTAGTATGCTGTTGTAATTCTAAGAATTCTACTTCATAAGTTTTAATTATGATATATGTATCACAATTATTATTGGCTTTGCAAAAGAACATCTAAGAAAGCATTCAACTTTTGATGCAGTTGTTGTAATTCTAAGAATTCTACTTCATAATATATTTATTTTTTGTGAACAAAGTTTTAATTATGATATATGGTATCATAATTATTATTGGCATTACAAATGAAGATCTAAGAAAGCATTCCACTCTTGATGCAAGCCTGCTGATGTTTGTTCATGCGAATACAGGACAGGCATGTCTTGTCACAGCAGCTGCAGGAGAAGGTTTGAAAAGTAGAATGAGAATGAATCACTCCAGAAACTCAGGTTTTACAGTTCAATTTGTTCTCTTCAACACTTGTTCTGCAATTTTCCTCATAAATATTAGCTTCTGTCAAACTGATTTACCACAGAGTTATAAATTTCTGCAGTCCAGAATATAAGTGACATCATCAGGGAGGTGAACACACAACTGTTGCAAACAATGTTTTGTATGTGTGTGCATGGTTTAGTGGAGTAGAATATTGACAGAGTTCTGAGGTTCCATCTTTTGTGCCAGGTTTAAAACTACTCTGTTCTCGGTCACTCTTGGCAAGGTGTAGTATCTTTCACTTTTCTTCTACCAATCCAGGAGGTTACAACAGTTAAAAAAGTTGGATATTTGAAAAATCTTGGATATATCAATCAATGAGTGAGAACCTAATCGACAAATTTGTTTGGCACTTTAAAATCACTATAGAGAAGAAAAAATTCCCTTTTCATGGATTAAAGATATTTTTCATTTATTTTTAATCGATTGCTTTTTTAATTCTTTTTAACCAGTCTGAATAAAAGTTATGTTAAGAAACAACAACAAAATCTTCCCTTTCACGGCTTTGTTCATTTTAAAATGAACTGTCAAATAAACAGATTTTACCTATAAAAATAAACTGAACGCCAGAACAAAGCCATGAAAGGGAATTTTTTTTTTTTATCATAACTTTTATTCAGCCTGGTTAATAAATATTAAAAAAGCAATCGAATAAAAATAAATGAAAAATATCTTTAATCCATTCTTTTTCTCAAAGAACAGTTAAAAAGAATAAAAAGCAATGATTTATAATACTTCATTGAAAGTACTAAATAATAAAAGTCTAAAATCTTCCGTGCATAAAAACATTACCTTAGATTTTCAAAGCTTTAAATGTGTGCGGAAAAATAACTAAATTCGTGAAAAGGGAAGCTTTTTTTTATCGTAACTTTTATTCAAGCTGGTTAAAAGAATAAAAAAGCAACTAAAAAATTAAGCTGTAAGTAAAAAGTAGTCATAATAATGATTTATAATATTTCAGCGGATAAATTTAAATGAAAAATATCTATTTGACATAAGGAGTTATCTCCCCTATAGCATTTATAGTGTCTAACAATGCAAGGGTAGTAACTGATACACGATCTTCCCTTTTGGACTGTGTAGCATATTCCTGAGAACCCCACAAAAGCCAACGCATCCAAAAAAATACCTGTCATTGCAATTAGAGTAAGGTTGGAACATTCTTTATTTGTAGTTTCACAAAAGTCTCGGGTATATTGTGAGAAATACGTCGAATTTCGCATCAGATAAAATGCCAACAAATATGTCTAAGGGAAGTAACTCTACGGTAATTTCTTTCATTGAAGTTACAACATTGAATTCAAGTTATTTTCGAAAGGCATTTTTTTTAGCTTTGCATTATTTCTTAGTGTCCTCTTTGAGAACTAATTCCAATATGAAAACTGTTAGTGTCAAATTTATTGATATTCTAGTTCATAAAATTGGTGCATGATTTAGTGTATGGGCTTTGACAATTTTAATTTGTTAACTTTATTCCAATTTTTTCTTTAAAGTCACTTATAAAAGTAATGGTTATTAATCTTTAATGATGAAGAAATTGTGGCTGGTCTGCTGATTGTAATCGGAGTAAGGGTCTCGTGAAAGACAGTTCACTTTTTCATTGGTGTCTGGGGGAAAGAATTCCAACTTTTATGTAAAATTTCTGACCCCTGGATCATGCAGTGTCAGTGTAGGACACCAGAAAAGTGACATTGGCAAGTTGGATTGGATTGGATTGTCAAAATTCAGTAGGGACAAATCTTTTACTTAAACTGGGAACTGCCAAAATCAAAAAAGTTTGGGGTAGGGGAAATATTATGGCCCCTATCTCAGGATCCAAAGACCCCACAGTAACATTCTTTTTGTTAGAATGTCAGCTTTAAAATGATATATAATAACAGTTGATTGGATGACGTTTGGGGTCAGGAGAGGTCAAAATATCACAGAAAGTAAGTTGAGCTAAAAATCCAGGGCTTAAATCAAGCAGATTTCAAATATGCTATTTTGAGAATGTTATTATGAAAAACATTTTGTATAAATATTTACATCTCCCTGATGTTTTTGGAAAAATTGGTTTCTGCTGTTTCTTGGGGTACTTATCGGACAATGACTAGTGAAACTCAAATTCTGTGTTCGGATACATGTAGATGTTTTGATCTTGGATTAATATTTTAATCTAATGCTTTGACTGGCAAAATATTTACATATGAACATATATCAAAACCACTATTAGAGTCGTTGCCTAGGCCCTACAGCATAAGTGTCTAGGCTCCAACCTGGGAGGGGGGCATGTGACACACCTACAGTGTCAATTATATAGTATTTCAATATAACATTGGTGAGAAAAGTGTAGTTGCATGACTTCATTCCACATTCCAAACAGGCTAGATCATTGCGTGGTATTGAAATTGGTCAGAGTAATGACAAAGAATGTGGTACTCTGGCTGATGAAAACCTTATTTGTTTTCTCCCATGGATATTTCCAACCCAAATGATGACCAGTGAAGATGACAGCATTTCTGTTTGTTCTGATGTGGAATAGTTTCTTCAAAAATAGTTCTGAGCAACGTGTGCCAAAAATGTATCCCAAAACTCAAATAAGTCCAGATGTTGCCAAAACCTCACTGGTTGTCAATGAATCTGAAGCTTGAGCAGCCATAAACAGTTATATATTGATTGATCACAAGTGATGACATAATATAGGGCTTGATAAAAAGTGAACCTGGTGTGTGTGCGTGTGTGTGTGTGGGGGTTTCCATTGGATATTTCATGAAGGAGTGTGGCATTGAGGACCTGCTGGTTTCAAGTGACATCTGTGGGAGAGGCACAGCTAACAAAGCAATGGGGGGAAAGGTCTATTACATGATGGTAAGGTACCATTCATGAGTCTGTGAAGCAATGTTCATGCTCAAGTCGGAGTCCTGGCCAAAGAAAATGAAGTTGAAATCTTGTTGTGTCATCACAGCTGGAAAGCCTTTAGAGTGCATATGAAAGAAAAGAAGAACACAAAGTTTCGGAACTAGTGGGTGAAGTCATGAAACACCTGGTGTCAGTGGAAAGACTTTGAGGATTCATTGAGCATGACAGCTCAATTACCGGGTATGTACATTGGAATGGTGCTTATTCTTAAGCATTACATCCATGCTGAGAGAGCTGGCCAGTTGAAACAATATTTGGAAGAGGCCTGAAATATGCTACCATACAGTTTTCTCAGTTCACAGTTCTTCAGTGGTAGAACAGCACCGCGTATAGGTGGCTTCCAAGGTGGACGCGGGTTCGATCCCCGCACGAAGTTCGTTTCTTTATTCACATTTACGATTTGGGATGCTCGTTTAGTAGTCGCTCACACCGACTCCGGGCAAATATAGGCTCTCACTAATAAGTGTCATTATAATTATCATATTCTGTCGATTGGATACACAATTATCCATAATTTGATTTCATATATATATATATATATACACATATATATATTTACAACTCATATTAGAAGATTGAATTTTTAGATTTTATAAGTGGTTTTCCTCACAATTCTTATTGTTATTCACAGATGACATTTCTGGTTTATATTTTATGCATTTTTTTCCTTTTCTGCTAAAATTTTAAAACTTACTAATTCAGAAAGTTTATGATCAGAACTATTTCAAATTGGATACAATTACCAAGTTTTTCAAAAAGGAAAGTATACATTATTTTTAAAAAGGTGCTATCATGTCTATCATACTACAATTTACATATCAAACATTCTACATGAGGGAATTTGCCCAGCCTCATTATTATCCATTTTTAAATCTTCAAATTTATGTATCAGATAACAAGATGACTGGCAATAGGACTGAACATACAGCTGACAAGTTATAACCTGGTAAGACCCATCCCTTTTCTGTTCTTTGATACATACTCTTGTACTAGCAAATTGCTATAGATTTCTTATATTGGCAGGATGTGGTAAAGAAACCTCAAATCTGATCATCCAAAGTCCCTTGTCCCATCATTGAACAAAACACTTTTTATTTAAAAGGCAGTTGCGAATTAACTAAAATTTCAGTTGAATTAGTTTAGTCTTCAGCTGAGTAAATTAAAAATAAATAAATACAAAACACCAGATAAAACATTTGATTATTTATTTGGCATTATAAGTAAGTTGAAAGTTTTCAGGCACACATCTCTGAAGGCAGCTGACATCCAAAATTGGTACAGGAAATTTACAATCATGTCCATTTTGTACATACAAGGCTGCAACAGCACTTATCTTTTATGATAATTGCTTATCTTAACAAGATCAGAGGACGAGGGTTTAGAAAAAAACGGAGATCATTGAAATTATTTAAGAATTATTGTATATGTAAATCATAACATACAGAAGATGCGTTTAAAACGGCAGACCACACAATGGATTTAAAATCGATATAAAAGAGAAAAAGTAAAATGTTTGAATCCCGGGAGTTATCTCCCCTGTTTTTAATTACACGGTGGGGTGGTGGTGGTGGTGCTGGGGAATTGCAACCACTAATGACGAACTGTTGGAACATTTTTATAGAAGAATCAAAGCCAGTTCTTAAAAAGACCAACAAAGATTACAGGATTCTTAATACAGGATATACTTTCTCAATTAATTCGGTCCAAATTATCGTTCTTGGAAATTAATGGATTAAAGAGTTTTAACATGAATTGCTTTTCATTTCCTTGAACAGTTCAGTATTGGAGCATTGAACTAAAAACCACAAGGTCTGAAGTTTAATCCCCAAGACAGGATTGGTGAAAGTCAATATCAAACAAACGAAAGACCCAACAGAAAACAATTACAGTTTGTTGTTGTATGATTTCCTGGGACAATTATGGAAATACTCATCTTAATCTGGAGGCCTACATTTATGATAATGATTTCATTGATCTTGTGCAATAAATCAACTTTAACTTTGACTGTGCCAACAAGATTATTTAAAATTTTAGATTGCTGTGATAAAACAATTATAAACTGTATTAAGCATTATTTTCTCATTGTTTAACAAAGGGTAAAACCCTTTGTCACAACCTGAGACAGAGTGGACTTGTCCGAGATATCTTTTGGGAGAAATTAAGTTTATCAGTAAAAACTGTAGCAAAGGCTTGAACCTGAGTTTTGAGAAAATCAGATATTTTTTTCTTTTTTTTTTTTTGAATTGCCATCATTTTTTGAAAAAAATTAGCGAAATAGATTTTGTCATGTAGGTCAGACCCCATTTGAATTTATTACTCAGTTTTTCTCTTATCAACAAGAAGGATGGAAAATGAGAAAATTTCACATAGGACTTAAAAAGAAAAACACATTTTAATCACTTCAGTTTCCATCGTTTTTGTTGAATAATAACAGTTATAGCTGTTTCTGATAAGCCTATTGAATTTATTTCTGATCCACTTCAGCACAATCTGTTTTCTCAACCATTATTGTCAATGAATATAACTATTTTTCAGCACAATTTTTACATATAACCATTGAGTTTCAACCCAGTATCATGTTTATACAAAAAGATTCACAAACAGTTTGTGATCAAAATTCTGTAAATGTATAATTGTAAATTTAATAATGCCACTTTTATACCGCAAATTTATTTTATAATAGAATTATACTGACCAATGGAAGTGTTATCATAAAGGTTTGTGTTTACTTAGTCACAAAGTATAACAATTGCCAACTAAATTAGCTGCTTACAAAAACTGGATCCATGACTAGGCCCGAGCCTCAAGGCCTAGAATTTCTATCAAGCTGTGATATGAGTCTGAGACAGTTCAGTCACAGTGCCAAGTCCAAAGCACAGAAGATCAGCTTCATAGATTGGCAAGTTAAAATTAAAATCCTGAATGTCTAATGATGTTTATAATTACAAGTTATATGTAAACATTTCAAATTAAAGCTATAATTTCTCAAAATTTATAAATTCCTAATGTCATGAATAAATTATACAATTTTATCATTTTCATGTTCAAATGAGTAAATGTAAATGCTTAAGTTGTTGCAAAATATTTAGCTACATTTTTTTTAGTGGATCTAAATTATGCTTATGGTTAGTTTATATTAAGGAGAAACCATTAAATGTACCATAAACTGGGAGCCTGATCTTTTAAAATACTTCTGAATTTCAAAGAGTACTTTAACAAACACTAGTCTTCTTAAAAAATGTTTTAATAATATTACTGGCTTAAAATAAACTTAAGTTTATATCATCAATCTGAATTCTTGGGACAAAAAATCCAGATTAATTTTAATACTAACTTATTTAACTTTTAAACAGGCTCCAACTCTACTGATATCTTTTGTAATATATAGGAGATAAAAAGTGGTAAGCTCTTTAAAGCTGAAATATTTAACTATTGATATTTATATTGTTTGGGTATCTGTGATTTTTTCCCTTTCCATATTTCAGCTTACTGAGAGTTGATCCAACATATGTACTAGATGAGCCACAAGATTTTTTAAATGGTGCATATTAATCAATCACCAAAACCAAGGGAGATAAGTTATAGACTTGTAATTTTTTTCTTTCTTTTAATTTGACGAAATTTTAAATTGTATTGAAAATAAGCTATATTTAAAATTAATTCAAATAAAAAAAAAATTAATCTCTGACTTGTTAAGTATGGTTTGCCATTGTTGAGATTAGGTGTCATTAACATTCATTATTATTTTATTCTTTTTTCAAAAGTAACCATATCTATAATTATTGTTTGTATTTAGTCCAATATTTTATTGATCATTGGAGAACACCTACATAAAAATTGTGAAAGCAAAAACAACAAAGATGAGGATGACAGAAAATAAAGAAAAAATATATCTTATAAAGTGCCTCTGAACTGTTAAGACCATTATAATCAAAACAAAACTGGACCTTCAAGTTTTTACACCTTTGTCTGTGATTTAGTTTGAGTTTTCACCAATAAAAAAAAAATAGACTTTCCAATACATACACTTAAAAAATGGTACACTTTTAGACACAGAAAATTCCAACAATAATCTCTCATAGAAAATTTCATTTTAACCTAACACAACATTAAAGATAACATACATACATATATCAAACATTCTCTCTCCCAACACTGACAATTTAAAAGAATTTTTTAATGTATACCAGAAGATTTGAAGTTTTCCATGCACATTTGTGATATTTATATTTATACCTTCATTTCCTCTACTCATACAAAACTTAAAATGAACTTGTTTGTTTCTCTTTATAATAATAATATCGCTAACAATAATTGCAATATTGTTCTGGGGAAAGCTTTCTTTACCTAAAATCTTGTATTTCTTTTATCTTAGGGTCTAAAATAAAATTTTGGAAGATAATAGAAAACATGGATAAAATGTACTTTTTTATTTCATTTAAAACAAATTCCCCCAAGTATAAAAAAAATATTTTGGAAAAAAACCCTAATCTGATGCTTTAAAATGAATTTGTTAAAAATTATAATAAATATTAATCATTAGTGAAAGTAAAATAGAACTTACCACCAATATATTGATAAATTAGTGTATCTAGTATGTATACAAGCAATATGTATAAATCTATATAAATAACTAACAGCAAAAACGAGACTTCCTTTTAGTTTTTCTAGGTAATTTCAACAATATTATAACCCAAATGCTTATTAGTGATATAATAATCAATAATGATTATAACTATAATAAACTTGATGTAAGAAAATAGTAATGAGCTTTTTCTATTACGTTGTCCTCTGATACTAGCTGAAGCAGAAATGTATGTCCTCTTAAAAGAATGAGCTGAATATATATTCAGCCTTTAACTTTCCATCTTTGAAAAGCTCAACTTTTTTTTGTTCGGTTGTCCAGATTTAATGAGCCAAAAGTACTTCCATACCAAACCTTTTATGACAACACTGTAGACTTTCGTTTTCAAAACTTATCCTCCCAGTTCTTTATTGTATTTTTTAAACAAACCATATTCAGTTTTTATACATTTTTCATCGATTTTATATATGTATTGTGCTTGAATTTATTTAAGGGGTGCACGTAAATATATAGATATATTTTATATGTAACAGCATGTGCTGAGTTCGTGTATGAATATATACACACTTTCAGTTGGTGACCAGCACCAAAGTGCTACAGTGTCCGTAATAACTAGAACAGACGATAGAGTCTGGCTGGATCTAAGGGAGGTAAGTACGTATTGCACAGATCAGTTGGTATATCAACACTCGACATGGCTATTATCGAAATTGTTATTCTTACTGTTCATAAAACAAAATTTTAAAAAGCAGAAGACATTCGTTAGGGATACAGAGTTGTGAGGAACTTTGATGAAAATATGAAAACTATTTTTTGTGATTCTTTTTCCCTTTTCAAACTTTGCAAATACAATATACATACATTGTATGAAATAACATATATACATAGGGTGTGTATATGACTGTTAGTAAATGTAAGTATAGTTGTGTGTGTGTATGACTGTAAATACAACATTATATATATATATATATATGGAAATCAATTTTAATGGTTCATTACAAGCGGTACTGCTGGTTTTGCTTATAGATCTTCATAATGATCATTTATTATTAAGATCTATATGTGAAACCAGCAGTACCGCTTATAATGAACC
>VCCN01007085.1:1272575-1283657 GCA_006491835.1 Architeuthis dux | reverse complement strand
CACATATATACATACACACACATATATATACACATATATATGATAATTATAAATTATCCATCATTTGATCACATATATATATATACACACACACATATACACACGCATATACACACACACATATATATATATATACACACACATATATGTGTGTATGTGTATAATCAGATTCAAAATTAATTGCAAATAATTTTAAAAGAGACACTTTTACTCATGCAATCTCAACTATGAATTATAATGATATAGAATTGTTCATATGAAATCATCAAAGTTCATAATTCATACTAAAATGAATGTTTGCTCATGAACTGAAGTGCTAAAAAATTAGTGACAGCTACCTAATAACGTGTAGCTCCTCCCTTTGTCTGAATAATGGTGAACAAACCATCGCCACCGGGAAACATGGCGAGCATAAAGGGATGCAAATGGTCTGCAACAAGATCTGTGTATGTCTCACATGTCAAGACAGACTCCAGTTTCACTAGGGGTCCTTGCAAACTCAAACAGAACACATCCCACACCATTACAGAGCCACCACCAGCTTGCACAACACCCTGACTGGATCCATGGGCTCATGCAGTCTCTTCCACAAACAAACTCAATCATCTGTTCAAAAGAACTGGAAATATGACTCGTCTGACCAGGCAACATCACGCCAGTCTTCCACAGTCCAGTGGTGATGTTCTCTGGCCCAGTTGAGGTGCAGTAACTGATGTTGTGGTGTCAATAATGATGCCCTTGTTATTTCCAAGATGAAACCCCATGGAATGGAGTGTACGCTGTACAGTGTGTTGACTGTTGGGTTGAGCAGCACCAGCATTGAATTGGGATGTGAATTGATGCAATTTCCGCCTTTGTTGGGTGGTTACCATCCATATCTTAGTCGCCGGTGGTCCTGTTCTTGCATCACCTGTGGGAACCCGCAGTCTTCACATGCTGCTAATGTCAGGAATTCACCTATTCCTGGTATACCCTTGCTACTGTTGCCAAAGAAAAACCTAGAGCATTTGCCACCTCCGAGATGTTTCTGACCCCAACAATCATTCCGCGGTCAAACGATGTGAAAGCTACATTACCTCTTTACCTATTACATCACACACACATAATTTGGTTGAGGGGGAGGGTGAAACTATCCAGTATACTGCTGTCTCTAATGTTTTGGCACTTCAATTTATTTACAAGAATAAATACCCACTCAATCACACAAGTTATACAAGCAAAGCTTCCTACAATGGAATTCTCATGTGTGTATATGCAATGAAAGGTGGGCATACCATGCAGTTTCTTTTAGTTGTAATATACATGCACAAGTTTTGTGTTGGAGTGAGAAGCTGACTAAACAAATAACCATACATTTATGAGTCATATTTTGACCAATCCGTACAAAGCCACAAAAGCAATAAAGGACTATTTGGTACAAAAAATCAGTAGTGGTTATGAAAATTTCAGTGACATTAGATTTTGGGGTTCCTATATTCATTCTTACCTTACTAAAAGCATTATTCATAATTACTCTTTACCATGAAAGATTAATGATCTAATCATAAGATATTAATTCATTTAAATGTAAAAAGAAAACAAATTTCTAAAATGGTACTCATTTCTCAAAGTTCATTATCAATTACATATTTTGCCAGCCTATAAGACACATGGTTTACAAGGGTATTTGAGGGTCTACCACTCACTACAACTCATCCAAGCTCCATAGCTCTCTATTTCGAGCTTCCTTAGTCATACTACCAGCACATTGGATGCAGTGTAATATTTGCCTACTTTCTTTTTTTTTAAAATTTAAACGTGTGTCTTATATGCGGGTAAAATACAGTAATTAGCATAAGTTTTAAATAACACATTTATTATTTCACTTTCAACATAACAGATGGATATAAAGTGATTTTGGTTTAGCAAACATTTATAATTGCATGATTTCCTGCCCACAGCCACCCACCCCACCCCACCCTACAGAAGTTGGGACAGATTAAAGTAAAATCATGTTTCAGCAAAAGTGATGTTTGAAGGTGCTTCTTTCACTGTAGAAAGAAGAATATAATGATTAAAATGAGCACACGTTGCAGTATATCTGCTAAAGAAAACCAAATCAGCAAACCAAATTCAAATTCTGACTGAAAATGTTCATTTCACACTAATTCCATGGGGTAAGGCACGAACCCACTTCTTCCTGCTATCTTGACAAAATATCACATATCTGGCATGCCACAATCATTGATGGAGAAAAGAGTGGCCGAATGAGCACTTCAGCAAACCCCTCTCCCATAACTACCTTATTGCCATTAAAAAGCTGTAAATCATCATTGTCAAACTTGACATCATTCATGTCAGATGTCCTATGGCCTGCACTTTTCCAGTGCCCCAACTTAGGTAATCCCAAAGCCTATTAAGAGGTATCAGGTTTCGGTTTGGGAAGCACTGTAGCATAAAAATAGTTAATTGATTGATTGATTTGTTTAGCAGCATATAAACCCTTGAGATTAATGCCGAAATCTTGCAACCCTGGTGAAAGAAAAGGTGGCCCCTGGTGGGGGTGCTACCCCTCTGCAGGGCATGCAGACTGTGCATTCTAGGCCCCAGCCGACAGGGCCGAGCATTTAAGAGCCATATCCCTTTATCCAGAGGAAGTTATAGAACTTGAAAATATCACTAAATTAAAACCTTATATATTGTTAAAAAATATAATAATCTGAAAACACTACCAAAAATGATTTCATTTTGCATAAATGAATTAAAAGATTCTTTGAATGATTTGTGTTCAAAGCTTTGGATAAATAGGAAAAGAAAAAAGAGACCCTTTTCGGAGCTTTATCCAATGCGCCATTTCTACAAGTGGGCCTGCTTGCTTTGAAAATCAGTAATTGAAATCCTGGCTTTTTAACTGGTCTTGACCACTGGCATTACTCGGAAATTTAGAGAATGGAACAATCTTCTTTCTTATTTCACAAGTTGTATTGTGCTCAAGCAGCATATTATAAATGGAAGAAAATCTATCTGATGGAGAAGTGTCAAAAGGAAAACATATTGCCACAAGAAGGTATTTCTTTCACTCTATTTACTGAGCAAAAACTGTCCATCGTTTTTAGTCTGTATTAATTTTCAATGAATCTGTACTAATAAATATCTAATGGTTTGTAGATGTGTTGTAATATCTGTTTATGTTGTGATAATGAGATTGTTTGAGAGATAATTTTTGCTGGAACAAAACTCATCCTAAGAGACTTATGCCATTTTCCCTTCAGTAGATACTGAGTGCTCAATATGTAAGTACCATGTTTCTATTTTACTCTCAGATCAATTACTTTTTCTGAAGTACTGATGATCAAAATGAAACACCTGATGTAAAATGAAAATCTAAGACAATGGGAAGAAATGCTTATAGTCAGTGTGCAAAAAAAATTGTGGGATATATGGGCAGGTGACGGAGAAGGCAGGAAACACATGAATGGGGTTGGTGGATCCAAACCTTCTGGAGTACAGACGGCTAAAGATGATTCACCAGTTTTCAGTGCTATGATACAAGCACAAGCTAGAAGAAGGACGAGCAGTACAGAGAGAACAGTGAAGAGGTAGACTTTAATCATAGGATTGGAATTAGTCTTCAGAACAGTCTAGAAATAGAGAAATAAATGGAGCAAATATGTAAATTGCTTTCTTTTTCTGTTTTTTTTTTGCTTTAGAAATATCTGTTTTTTTCTTAAATTTAATTTCTGAAAGATACATTTAATCTAATCTGTTAATAATAGATTTTATTTGAGACTGAACTCTCTTAGCACAAACAAAATTGACTATTCCAAAATTGTAAAGATTCTACATTCATAATCTAGTTTATACTACAACATTTCAGGGGTGTGGAGTGGCGTAATGATTACTGGCACGGAAAATGGAATCGATGAATCGAGTTTCAGTCAAGGCTAATTATGTTCACTTCACACTAATGCCCTTGGGAAAAGCATAAATCCACTTATTCCCCCAGCTATGGGTAAATAGCAGGGCAGTTGGTGCCCTTTAGCCCTGTAAGAGATTCCATCTTGAACGTCCGGCTAGCAACACATAAAACGTACTTGCTACTGAAACTGCAATCTGGCCGCAAGAAGTCTACAAAATTAAACAACAATATTTTTCCACAAAATTATTATTTTTTTTTAGCTTGAATGCACATTTTATAATTCATAATTTCTTCAAGTTTGATAAAACTCGGATTTGATAAAATCCCCCATCACCAAATTTAATAAAATATGCTTCCACTTCTTAAAAAACTAACATCAGTATAGCACGTGTTCCCTAACTTTTTTTTTAGCTGTGTAACCTTCTCTTAATCAATTAACTTTTACCTTTAAATTTTTCTCACCAATCTGTTCCTTGCTTGCTGATAGCAATCAATGTCATTCCAATTCAAGACAATGATTCCCTTTAACAAATGACCAAATATTCAAAGCATCCCTAATTTGTTTGGAGTTCTCAGAACTAAAATCAACATTTTACAAATATAATGGATTCTAATATTCTAATACCAGACAATTATCAATATTTACTAAGCTTAGTATAGCACAAAGCCAGATGGAGTAGGAAGATTGAGTTGTCCCAATCTTCCAAGAGGATCTGCTTGCTTTGAAAATCAGCATTTGAAACCCTGGCTTCTTCTTTATCGGGGCTCAAATACCAACCACTCGCAAGAAATATGCAACTATCTAACCTGCCAATTATAAAACCTCAAAAAAAAAAAAAATGCTCAAGGGAGATCAACTTTGCGAGAAACAAAATGGTGGACAAGGCATAAAGTATGGTAGAGCAAAAGTGAAACCAACCTCCTCTTTTTTATCTTCATCTGTTTTGAAGATCTCTGGATCAGTGCTGTCATATTTCTTAGGTTTGGGTGCTTCTGATGGTGCATTGCTTACTGTAAAAGTTACACGTTAAAGTTTTTTTCTTTTTTTTTCCAAAAAGGAGGTAAATTGATAAAAAGGTTATTGTTATCAAGAAAGTTTATGAAAACAAAATTTGATGCCTTATTCTTAATTTGTATAAAAAATGACATATCTAATATTTGTATTTCTTAATTTTTCAAAACATTATAGGCTCATCTTGTTGGGAAAAAAGTGAATATTCCATCATTCCTTTTGTATAATAACTACAAGAATGACAAAACAGAGACTGAGATTGTACCTTTTCTAAACTGCTGTCTTACTATTATTAAAAATGTTATAATTTATAGCAGAAAATAATATACAACTATCAATAATATCATCCTGAATTTTATTATTAGATGAAGCATTGTCAATTATTATTAGTTTTTGACTAGTATTTCTTTCAGCTTAATTTCAGTTGCTTTTTATTGCTATTACACAGACCATCATGCTGTTTACTGAATGAATGAATGGTTTGGCTTCGCGAACGAAGATTTTTGGGATGGTTTTCCACAGCATTTGGACCATAGACAGCGGGGCCAATGTGCGGAGTAAAACTCCAGCCTGAGCAGTGTAGTTTTAAGGTGAAGTGCGACTTTCCCGGGTCAACCCCACCCTTTAAACCAAGGGTTTGCATCCTATGGGCCACCGGAGTGGCGTAGATAGGGGCAGGGCCCGCAGGTCGTAGGTTTGAGAGGAGTGTCCTTCTCCTGACAGATGCTTGAGCTAGCTATGGGGGTCTGTCCCACCCTTGTGGGGATGTTCCAACAGTACGGCTGAGCTGTGGTTCGACAGAACGTGAACATCCCGTAAGTGGTAGAAGCCTGAGCTGGCTATAGAGTTCTACCGACCCTTTGAAGGAGAATCAGGACAGAATGGCTGTCAGCAACTTTGATCACAGATTTTCATGATAGTGCCGCTGTCTGCAACTGTAGGCGCAGATCCTCATGACAGTACGGCTGTCTGCAACTTAATTACAGACCCTGGACACTCCTACATTTAGCAGATGTGCGCTGACTAAGGGGTTCTGCTGACCCCGTAGAATGACAAGTTACAGTAAAAAGTATCAGAAATTAAGATGGAAGAAATTCTTGTCAAAAATTACTATTTATAAGACAATGACTACTACTACTACTACTAATAATAATAATGATAAAACTGCTGTTCTAAAAAAAGAGTAGCTCCAACATGAAATTCAGTTTACCTTTAATACATAGTGTTATGCCAGCAAGGGTTTAGGAAATCTAAGTGGTTTATTCCAAAACATTCCTGTAGTTGATATATCAACATGATTGTATTTGGATTTGTCTGAAGGAGAGGGAGCTCACAGATGGAGTGAGGGGGTAAGGGCAGTTTGACTTTTTAGCTAAGTGAGGAAGACAATTATAGTAGTGGTACTTGCTATTCAAGGACAAACGCTTAGGAGAAAGCAATGTGATGAACGTAATTGATGACATAGACACAACAACAAACAAATTTTGGCCCTGTTAAAGGACTCTTTATATTGTGTTTCTGGGGTTGGAGGATATTTTAAGCTTTAAAGACCAATGTATAAAACTGCCCCGGATATTTTTCATTTTACTGACAAGAACTGATGGAACATTTGGCTAACTAACTACAAAGGAGAAATTTTAACTTTATAGTAAATTCTGTTTAATAGTGTTGGAAACTTTTCATTTAACCACTCAGGACCAAGATATTTTTGTGCGATGTCATCAGCAAAATATCTCGTTAGCCACTTCAGGACAATCATTGCTTTGACTGCCCTCATCACTATCTATGAATTGTTTTGAATCACTATCCAATTCACTCTCAAGGTAAGAAGGCAAAGAAATTTCTTGCAAGATATCTCATCAGCAACTCCTAAGTGATTAATAAAAATCAATGTTCTACTATATAACTTATAAACCGTATTTTAATATTTACAAGAAATAAGATCATAATATTTCAAATAAACTACTATTTAAATCCTTAATTCTTTTTACAAAAGAGAGCAATACCATGCATATATTTTGTTTTATTTCATGTCTAATGTATGGGTTAATTTTTTATAAAAATCGAGAAGGTATCAAGGGCTCTTTTAACAAAAATAATTAAAATTTAATTAAAGCTGTTAAAATGACCACAACACATATGGAAATTCATCTTTTCAGTTAAAAATTATTTTGCCTGTCTAATGAACAACATATCGAAACATAATTTGTATGCATGTATGTATAACATTTCTTATAGATTTAAATCATTCATTGATGTTTTACAAGTACTTAATTGAATACCGGAAGAAGAATTATTTTCCCTTCTGTAATATCAGTTTTTTTCCTCCTAATTCTCTACCAACCAAACAAAATGTTACATAACTGCAGGAATTGATAGGTAACTCATTTAAAAAATACAGAAATATTACAAATGATTAATTATCATACTTACAGGCCTCCATATCATGTGGTTTGAGAGAAATGGTTGGAGGAACAGCATCATTACCTTCTAACCATTCAGAACCACTTAATGCTGGTTCCCATAATACCTTGGTATCTGGGAAAATGTCATCCTGGAAGAAGTTACTCTGGGAAACAACAAAGCAAAATATATTGTAAGAACAAGAACAACAATTGTTGACATGGATTATATTCTAAGTATTTTTCCCTAAAATACATATTTTCTAAATATTTTTGCAAATGATAGAGGTTTAATCTAATAATTTTGTCATGGATATTACCAATGTGCTTGATATTAATCTATACTATAATGACACTCCTTGTGTGTGTATTTATAGTGCTCATCACTAACTATTTATATGCCTCTGTACTTCAGAGGTTCAGAGCACTGTTTTTGATTTAAAGTTTGAAACTCTCAGGAAAGATAATATTCTATTAAAACTCTGAGGCATACAAAATAGTAATGAGCACTGAAAATCTTTTACTAGTTTAAAATAATTAAAATTATACAAGAACCATTGAATATAAATTTATTACTACTTTTCAACTAATTAATATTATACAGGAATAAAAACAATTAAAAGAAAGTAATTATAATAATTTTTTGAAAAATTTTGAAAACTTGTGTTTATTTGTATATTTTTTTCCTAGTTTATTCACTGAAAATTCTTTTTGTAAAATTTGACCAAAAACAAATTGCAAATGACATTGCCTACATGCATTTTTTTAAATAGAAAAGCTACTTAGAGGGAAAATTTTTCATTTTACCTTGACACGAGGGACTGTGAAAGACACAGGCTCTATGTGAGTTTGCGTCAATCTCCATGCTTTAGCAAACTCAACTTCACTGACACTGCATACAATCTTTGGGAGGAATGAAATAGCCTGGTGCAGACTGTCGAAACGGCAATGGCTTAGAGGGTTTATATGCGGTGCTGTAGAGGACATTTCGTATGCATACAAGGTTCCATCTCCCTATACAGTGTTTAAAAAATACGAAACAAAACAAAGTGTTTAATACTAATTGCCCCATTTGAGCAAATAACCAAATTAGAAAAAAAGGGTGTTTTTTTTTTGTTGATCTTTAATAACAGACTTCACCACATTACTAGTAATTCTAATTTTCATGAAGAAATTATTTTACTTCTGAATGATATTTATTAATATGAAGTTTCTAAATTTTATGTAGCACTCATAAAGTGAAACTTAACAGTGAATGAATATAAATAGTAAATAAATAAATAGTAATACCAATAAATAAATAGTAATACCAACTACATCCTGTTAGAGCACCTCTCTGTGGAACAGTGGTTAGCAAGCTAGTCTCATTACTACTGTAGTGAGTTCAATCCTCACTAGATGTCCCTCTTGTGTCTCCAGTGGCTCTTAGACTCCCAGATCTACTCCCCCCCCCATTTTCATCTAGTAATTTTTTCATCATTATACTTTCCATTATACGTTCTTCCCCTGACGGAAAACCTCCTCAATTTCTCCCCTGGTTAAAATTCCTCCCATGGGAGCCAAATGCTTCCTGTTTGAGACTAAGCTAAGTAAATATCAGTAACCATTTTCTCTTAGTAAATACTGTATAAATTACAAGCTGCAATCAGTGTTACCTTGAATACTATAAACTACCTTGAAAAATAAAATGTTCCCCTTGTCTTACCTCCATCTTTCTCATTCCTCTTCATTTTCTCTTCCCTCACTTTCTTCTTTCTCTCTTACTTCCAATTGCATTCTCTTTTTTTTTCAACCCCTCTCTCATGTTACATCTCTTTCTCACTCTCCTTTCTTCATCCTCTCTATTCCTACACTTTCTATATTTGCTCACATTTTTGTCAGTTGCCACATCTTTTCTACTTTTCACTTTATCTTTTTCAGGCATGAAATCACCAGATGTGCATATATGAATAATATAGTTGCACTTCCATTTAATAAGCTTTATGAGAAGTATCTTGAACCTGATAAGACTTTCTTTAAAGATTTAACAGCAGAGAAAAAAACATTGCTTAAAATAATTACATATAAAGTATACAATGGTAGAATATCTATTGGATTGGCCAAAAAGATTGTTCCGTGTTTTTCTTCATTCAAAGAACGTGATGCTGTGTGTATATATAGTGGGATTAGAAGGGAGTCCTCCACTATGAGCTCCTTCCGGAGAACCAAACAATTGATTCAAACAAGTACTGCTCACAATTAGACCAATTGAAGGCAGCAATTGACGAAAGGCATCTGGAATCAGTTAAAAGGGCATAATATTCCATCAGGATAATGTTAAACTGCATGTTTCTCTGGTGACCGCACAAAAATTGTTACAACTTGGCTGGGATATTGTCATTCATTTGCCGTTTTGAGCAGATATTGCACCTTCAGATTACCATTTATTCCAGTCTTTACAGAATTCTCTTAATGAAAAAAAATTTCAATTCCCTAGAAGACTGCAGAAGGCACCTAAAGAAGTTCTTTGCTGAGAAAAAAGTTCTTGGGGGATGAATTATGAAAGATGGCAGAAGATGGAACAAAATGGTAAATATGTTGTTTAATGTTGAAAATTTTATTTTTATTTTTACTTAATAAACTGAACCAGCTTTTTATGCTACTCAATACAAATGAAGCTAATTTGACATTAAAAAGTCATCAGATCTAATTTCTCTTACAAAAAAGTGTTAAGTTAACATCGTTAGAAAATAGGAGAGATCGGGTAGACTTAATAGAAATGTTTAAGATTATACATGGTTTAGAAATAGTAAACCCTGGTGTATTTTTACTAGAAGGGGTTACAAGGGACTGAGAGGCCACACATATACTGTAGAAGCAAATAGAAGTAGATTGAATATCAGAAAATTATTTTTTAGCAATAGAGTGGTAGGACTTTGGAATAGATTATCAGAATATGTAGTGCTATCAACAGATGTAAATGATTTTAAGAAGAATTATGATGTTTATTACACAACCGCAAAAGGTCTGAGGCCCTAGACATTGTGTAAATATGATTGTTATGATGTGTGCTTGTATATACAAATTGTATACTTTTTTCACACTAAAATAAAATGTTCTAAAATATTCTTATGTTTTATAAGAAGAAAAAAGAAATCACACATAAAGTGATGATTAAGGATAAAATCTGAAAAATATTTACCCTTCCTGTAATAAACAATGTAGAGCTATCTTCATCATAGTGAGGGATCAATATAGCAGGGGATACATCAACATCAGCTGTTTCAATGGGGCTGCTTAAATCCTGGGGGTCATAGACGGAAAGTTGACGGTTGCTCATTCTGTAAAGTAATTAAAAAGACATCAATTGTGTGTGAATGAATCTAAACACTGACAAACCACCATCACTTTACACATACCTTTTTGCACAATCAGGACTTTTGGAGATTTGTGATATTAAGCTTTGATTAAAATAGGCTGTTGCTCTTTAATCGAGAAATAACATTATCTCTCAGTAAATCATTCTCTTTGTATGCTTTTAATTTTGATGTTCATTTTATTCCAATACTATTTATAGAATGGGCACCAAACGGCAGAGCAGAGGTTAGCAAGTTAGCCTAGTAGATCATTACTATTGCAGTGAGTTTGAGCACCACATTAGTAACCTTGTGTCAGACTAAGCTAAACTTAGTAAATGTCTATAATACTTATGGAATACAAAAAACTCACCAAGTAGGATGGGAGATAAGATTAAAAAGTAAAGTTTATCAAGTACTCGGGCAGGGTCATCA
>VCCN01007085.1:1228801-1239883 GCA_006491835.1 Architeuthis dux | reverse complement strand
AAGACGAATAGTTTACAAGGGTATTTGGAGGACTACTGCTCAGTGCTACTGATCCAAACCCCTTAACTGTCCATATCGAACTTTGGTAGACAGCTCCTAGTCATAATAACAGCGCATTGGACCCAGTGTAATATCTGCATAGTTTTTTTCTTCAATTAAATGTGTCATATACCGGCATATATAAATAGACATTTTTATTTATCTTATTTCATCTATATAACTTATCTTATAATTTTTTTGATCTCACAAGCCTTTGAGAATGGGCTTTTATCCTCACTGACTGTATGTAGAAAAACAACCATATGCCAAATTTGACCAAGTCTATTATAATTTGTTTCTCTGGACTTAAATTTGAAGGAAGAGAACATTCAATGGGTTTACTCTATATTTTTATTTCAATGTTATCTTTGTTGCCAACATTAAAGTTTTAAAAAATATGCCAAAATAACTTTTTTTTATTAGGTTGAGAGTAACTTATATAATTGTATCTAAAGACAATCAATTCTAGCTGATACAAATTGCAGGATTAATAACTGATAATTATAAAGACAATTATTAATTAATTAATAATTAATTGAGAACCCACATCAGCCCGGAATCAGTGTTAGCGATTACTAAACGGGTGGCCTAGATCGTATAAATGAATAAAGAAATGAGTGTTGTGCGCGGATCGAACCCGCGTCCACCTTGGAAGCAACCTATATGCGGTCCTGCTCTATACCAACTGAGCTAACAGCACCCTATTGGCAAGGCAGAGGTCGGAAACATACATGTTCACTCGCCTCCTTATTCTAACCGATCGTATATTAGGCACATGATATGATGTGGTCCCCTGTGTAGACAGTATAAAATCAAAGTTGAAAACAAGACTGTCTGCTTCAAGGTCAAACTCCACTCTGACTCTATTGGTGCAGCCTGTACACGTGACACATACAGAGATAGAAAAACGCAACTATTTCAGCCACTAAGCCAAATTTTAAAAAAGACCAAATAAAACTGTGTGCAAAATTTCAAGTTTCTACAGTTAAGGCTGAGAAGAGTAGAAAAAAAAGAAAAAGAATTATGTATAGTACAGATAAAAAAAGAAAGAAGTAATAAATTCTAATTAGAAAAATCTGGTTAGCGACACCAGATAACTCAACTCAAGCTTTGCATTTTTGTAAAATTGCAGGACAAAGTCAGTTGACTTTACTTTCCTATGTAACAAGAACAATCCCCACCAAAAATAGGGGGAGTAAACAGATATATAAAATCTGTATTAACCTTCCATGATTTGAACTCACAATCAAGTGACCTCAAAGCACTTATCACTGCTCCAAACTGACAAGTCTTACATATCATTAAGATTTATAGTAGAAATACACCAGGAAGTAACCACTTAGATACATCAAAAACTCAAAATTACAATGTAAAATTTAGAATGTAGACTTAATGGGGCTTTGCGATCAGCAGCTACAGACAGCAGTAGTATTACAAGTAATATTTTTTTAATGTATAATGTACAAATACTGCAAACCATTTGCCATTAACAAATTTTATTTTACTGTTTTAGTATTAAAAATCTTTTCTTTTTAAAAAAAAATAAATATCGATCTTATAGATTTTGAATTTTACATTTTTTTTTACTGTTTCAAATCTGTCCCTCCCAAGTGTGGTAGTTTAGGGTTTAGGATTTTGGTTAGGTTTAAAATTTCTTTAATATTTTTTATCTTTTTAAATAACCATATTTAGGCATAAATTTAAAACTTAATAATTATCAAAAATGAAAAATTTAATGATAAAATGAAGGTCATATTCATTCAAGACATCCAGAGATCCTGAAGTACCACCAGACTTAAGTGCCTCACAAATTTCAACATGACCACCAACATTACCACAAGAATGCTACAAAATGCTACACAATTCTCCTGGTATATTTTTTGCATGTTTTATTTAATTTTATTTGAATGTTTGTATATTTTCATTTTGAATATTATTTTCTCTATCATGTTTAGTATACTAGCTGGAAATCCCACCCGGTTCTTCAGCATGTAATCGACATCTTGCTCAGGATAGCTCATTTGTATATATTTTATATAAAATGCAGAATAATTAAATTCAGGTTTCAGAAATACCATGATTAAACAGGATTTATCATACAGTCGACTATTAAAAACTAATTTTGATCTACAATCTGTTACTCTAGTGAATTAATCAAATATTGTCGACCAAGAAATCATCATTCATTTATCCACAAAATACATAAGGAGGGAGGAAACATCAATTTATCAGCAGCAGTTTTGTCTACATCCTTACATAAAGTCCATTAGTAATAAAGATATTATTAACCTCAGTCATAGACAATTGCTAGGTATTTATACAAATGGGAAATTCCAAATAAATCAAGGTCAGTGGTTATCCAAGGTTTATAGATTTGCCCTTTTCTGGAGGGCTTGGCATAAGTCACAAATTCAAGGTGGACAGATTTACAGATTAAATCATATTGAGGCTAAGCCAGAGGAAAACTCAACAGATTAAGTAGAAAATCAAACTGACACTACAATTGTTAATGAAGCCAACTCAAGTTTGATTTTCAAGGTGGAAAGAAGATTTTTCTGATTTCATCTTATGAAATGTTTTTTGTAACATAATTCCAAATATTTACATTTTGATGATTTTAATCCCATTTTTTGGTGATCACTCCATTGAATATTTAAATTGCAGGAATTTGGTATAAGAAAATAGCTTCCTGCACCATGGCAGCTTGCTATATGGTAATGCTTTAATATTTTAACCACAGAGACAATTATGTGGAAGAAAATATTGGCACTGTGACCCTCACAATCGAGTGGTCTGGCATATCTTGGGGAAGGTCTATGTCCAATGACAGATGTTAAAAGGGCTGATGATGATGATGATGATGATGAATGAAAAATATGTCATCTCAAGAATCTTAAAACAATTTGGAGTTTTACCACTTGGTAGTCAACAATGCAGCATGGAATATAGTCAGGGTCACAGACAGTGGCAGAAGCATTAGAGATGAAAAACCTTTGCATCATAATGACCTCTGTCGCCAAAATGGCCACAAGACATGGCAAGCTCTCATGGTGTAGGATGCAAGTTCAAGTCTCATCCAAAGCGACTTCTTTATTCTGAATATTGTGTGAAAAAGTAACAAAAATATGAAGGAACTAGTCAAAATGTAGAATAGTGAAAGAAACATCATCTAAAAGTCTAAAAACAATTTAAGTACTCACACCACTTTGTATTAAATTTGACTAGTTTTTACCATCATCCTAATTTTAGTTGTTTTTATAAAGGTTATTAATTTGGGCCACTGATTCTATAGCAACGAATAACGGCACAATTGGAAATAAAGAGTAAGCCTTCAGTGAGAATCGAGCTCACACCCTCATTGCCAGAGGGAGACTAGTTTATGCCTAGCTGCTTTTACCAATCAGCCATGAAGACTTCATGGATTAGCAGAAGCTGAGTTACACTTATAAACTCACTCCCTACAACTGACTCTCTGCACCATATTTATTATGTTTTTACATATGACAAAAGTCTTTTTTATAAATCAATCTTTATTATTATTGGATGAGGTATTGTAACACATCACTTTTTATTAAATTTGACTAGTTTTTACCTTCATCCTAATTTTAGTTGCTTTTTATACAAGTTATTAATTCGGGCCACTGTTTCTATGGCAATGAATAACAACACAATTGGAAACGTAACAGTTTCAATAGAAATCTTTCATTAAATTTTAGAACTCCTTTCCCTTGTCAATGCACTTAATTCAGTGGTGCATACATAAAAAATACAGTAAAAATTTCAGATAAAAATTCAGTTAATAATTATGTGTCAGGTTACTGTCTTATTGATCCAGCCTCGAACATGAATAATAAAAAAAGCACCTTCTAAAAATATCAATTTATGCTCATACCATTATTTAATCCTTTAAAAAAGGCTTTCCATTTCATTACAGGAAGATTTTATTTATGCGGGCCAGGTGTGAATGTAACAACAACAGGTCATAAAATCAATGCATTAAAACAAGCAATATAACATTTTTTCATTAAAAATATACTTTCAAACTAGTTTTTAATGGTTTTATAAAACCATTAAAAACTAGTTTGAAAGTATATTTTTGATATGGAATCTTTCTGTTTCCAAAATTTGAACTTATCTTTTCCTGATTAAAAATATACAAAGAATGCAATATGACAAAATGCCTGATAAGGCAGTGTAACCCCTGTACACTGCAATCCTGTTGCTCTTCATTACTTATACTTATACTTATTCTATTTCTCTATCTACATCAGAGGAAGACAGCAAAGTCATTCTGAATAAAATTTTAAAAAGTAATTTAACTATATTTTAAATCTCATTAAGTTAATGTTTACCAACTAAAGTTATCACACCTGATGAAGCCTGGAGAGTTGTCAAAATCAAAACATTCTTGTTAAAGGAGATTCTTTTCCTTACCTGAGTCAAACTTCTACCTCTAGGGTCATATATGCGAATTGCTTTGTCTTTGCAGGAAGTGGCCAAACTTGAACCATCTGATTTCCAAGCCATACCCAGGACCTGGTCAGTATGGCTATCCATAACTGAAAAATAAACAGTAAGATTAGAAATCTTATTTAATTATGTACACACAAAATATATTAAATGGTTAGACAATGTAAGAATACACAAGCAAAAACTGATAAATCTGTTTTTACTTATTCCTATATATTCAATTTCTACTAAAAGACATAAAAATAGTAATCCATGACAACTCAGCCTCACTGCCCTTTGCAGATAAATTGATTTCAGATTTGTATGTTATTATAATTATGATTGGACCCCTGTCAAGGTTACAATCAGTGTAACAGCTTTTTGTTATTATTGCCTGGGCAGGTAAAGTAGTTATAGGGGAGTGGTTTTCCCAAGTGCTCACCTACCCATTCTCTCTTCTCTAAACATTATGGCATGTCAGTGATGAGACATTTTGTGTGGCAATGGTATAGAGTGCTGAGAGAAGTGGAATCATGCCTTTCCTAAGGGTGTTAGTGCTAACTGAACATAAACAACCTCAGCTCAAATTCTTTTATAACTTTAGGAATCACACATCCATGAATGCATTGAATATAAATAAACTTACTGAGTTTTTCTTTGCACATGGCCACATCATATATTTTGACCACATTTGAGGAAGACACAGCAAGTACACCCTCTGCCGTTGGATGCCAGAGGACATTCTCTATTTTTCTTTCCTCTGCACATATTGTTTTGGACTGCAAATTTAAGGAATTCTTAAGGTTGTTTGAACTGCTGGGCAGCTCCCATAATTTCACCTAGAAAAAAATAAAAAGCATTTTAAAAAATTTAATTGAATCAAATGTATAAAAATAATTTCAAGAAAGTATATATATATATATATAGATTTCAGTTAGTGACTTTCTCTGATGGATGTTGGCAGATATTTTTCAACAAGTTCTTCAACTTTTCAATAATACAATGCTTTGCCATTGGATTCTTGGATTTATTGAATTTGAGAGTCAGTATCGCTATACATTATCTCAACCTGAAGAGTTCCCAGTAGACTTTGAACAATAATGACCGAGACCTGCAGGAAAATATCCCACTGTTTAAAGTATATAGATATACAAAATACATTTGTCAGTTGAATGCTTCTACCTTGGACAAATTGAGGTCACTCTTAGGAAAAGTGTAGAACTGGTCAGTATCTTTCAAATAGTTCTTCGGACAATTGAACTCCTTGTTGTGTGTGTTGTTAACACAACCTTTCGACCGATCCATTCTTCGGCCTTCTTCAGGTGTAAAATAAGGGTTACCTCGTTTGAAATTAAAAAACTTCTGTTTACCCCATCACATTCGGATATTACACCTGAAGAAGGCCGATCCATTCTTTGGTCGAAACGTTGTGTTAACAACACAAACTACAAGAAGGAGGAGTTCAATTGCCCGAAGAACTATTTGAATGTTAATGACCCTTCTCAAAACTATAGAAAATATCTGGTCAGTATCTCTCATGTATGCATGGTGTTATAACAATTCAAAACTTTGGATAGTTGGGAAAAAAACAAACATAGTTATATGATTAAAGACTAAAAGCCTTCTTGGGCATTGCATAACCATTATATGCTCCATAAACTGAAAGACTATAAGTAATCCTAAAGCATAAACATAACTCAATATACCCAACAAAGCTTTTAAAAGCCACCTAACCAAATAACTCATTAATCACTTAGGTATATTGTAGACTTAGATAGATATTTGAGATATATTAGATACATGAAATTGCGTTTTTTGCAGATTCAATGTAAATAGAGATATAATTCATTATTATTGGAGGTTTTTCAGCCCTTAACAGTAATAGAAGACTAATTTTCCAGTAAGATTTCAAATTAAGACATAATGCTGCTCAAGATGCTGATAACATCAACAAAGCATTTGGAGTGAACACTACTACAGTGCAAACTGTTCAGTATTGGTTCAATGGGTTTACGTCTGGAAATATGGATACAATAATTAACTTCAAGGGAGGCTCAGACCTGTTGTTAATGATGAAGAATTAATAAAAGCAGTGGCCAATGACCCAAAAACAATGGTTCAAGCACTTTCAAGAGACTTCAAGACTTCAACAGTGACTATATCACATAATCTCAAGGCAATAGGAAAGGTTAAAAAGTTGGATAAATGGGTCCCACATGAACTGAATGAAATGCTCTATGACAGTGCAACACCTCTCAGCTGATAAAGAATTTTATAGAGATGGCATACTATCATTAGAGGATCGTTGGGAAAAGGTTATTGCTTCAAATGGATCATACTTTGATTAAATATTTACCATTTTGTTGTTGTTTATATCATCCTTCATCTTACTATTCAAAAACAACATTTCATATGTAACAACCTAATAGAGAAAATGTTTGATTATTTGTATTACAAATAAGGTATAATGATATTAACTAGATTTTGCATCTATCTTAATGGTATCAAATGAAAGCTTTTAGAATTAGCTTCCATATATTGATTATTGTATTTGTATTGAATATGAGTCATCATATGTATGAGACCAAAGTGGGAGGTGAGCAGCTGTTATTGATATCGGGCATACCAGAGATTCTTCAACAAAGACTTCAAATATTACTTACATACAGATAAAAAAAACCTTTATCTTCAGACAATTTGAGAAGATATGGCCATATTAACGAGCAGTCTGCATCCATGGATTTACTACATAAGAGTTTAAGCTTTACAATAATGGTTCATATCAGGAACATCAGATAGCTACAACATAGGGGAGTAATTGTACATGGACAATGTCCCCCTCAAATTTAATCACTTCTTCCATAACCCATTGTCCACCCATCCACAAACTTTCATTGAAATTCATTAAGAACCTTTTGAGATATTGTTTGGACAGACGGACAGAAACATAGACAAAAAGACAGACAGAAAGACAAAAAGACAGAGAAGTTTATTTGCAACTAAATCTCTATAACATGTGAAGTAAATATCATAGAGGGTAAATTAAAAGATCAAATGAAATTTCTCAAAAGGTTTATATTAAAATTGAACCTGTTTTTTCCTCTACTTAAAATATATTTAAAAAATTCAGCTCTGACTTAAAATGATTTTTGATAAGAATCCATGAAAAAAAAATGTTACTAATAGGAATAATTTCTATCAAGAACCCATAATCAATATGATTGATTTGGCAAGTCAAAAAGCTTTACTCTAAATCATATTCAACAAAGCAAGTTTAGAATGATTTGGATAGACACCTTCTAGAATCACCCAGACAGTGATGCAGACCATTTGAAAATTAACAAATCATGATAGAATAAACATCTGACAGCATCATTGCATTTTGAGGAGATATTTGGCACTCATTCAAGGAAAGTGGTCAATAATTCTTCACCGTTTTCCAACTACAGACTCTCTTGAGTCAGGAAAAAGATTTCAAACCAGAATCACTACAACTTTATAATTCTGCCTCATCCTTTTTCATACCCTATATCCCCTTTCTTCTTCCCATGCCGACTGGTTTAAACTTCTCCCTATCATAATTGATTCCACAGAATATTCTGTTTGCTTTTCATATCTTATTAGACTTAATGAAATCTCCAGGGATATTTCTGAGTTATCCATTTCTGCTTGGGTTAGATTGAATTGGCAAGTTTGTAAATTATGAAAGTTCTTACAATGGTGTTTGAAAACCCCAGAAAAAGGAACCAATGTTAAGATGCAACCACACTTGATTTTGATTTTCTGCATGATCACAAAATCTATAGCAACACAACAGTTTGTGTGTATCCTATCTTAAATCTTATAAAAGATATTAGCATTCCACTTGATGGACCCTAAATGCACAAGGATTCATCGCTATGTTCACACAGGTTTATAGCAGGTTGCTGGAGGTTTGAATGCCATACAAATAACTAGAGTATTGCTCTTTCTTTTTTTTGTTGAATACAATTACCACTGCCAAAGTTGGGAGAGGTATATATATTCACTTGTGTCTGTCCGTATATCTGTCTGTCCATCTGACTGTCTGTCCACACAATATCTACAAAAGTTCTCAATGAAGTTCAATACAATTTTATCGAAGGGTGGGCAATTTGGGGGCGAATCCATGCACAGTTACCTCTCCAGCACCGTAGCTATATGTCCACACCACACACTATCTCCAAAAGTTCTTGATGAATCCCAATGACATTTTGTCCAAGGGTAGGTCATGGGCTAAGGAAAAATTTATTAAATGTTGGGGCGGATCCAGGAATTTTTACAGTTACCTCCCCTGCATCGTAACGATTTGTGTACTAATTTTAATTCAGTTTTTAGTGACAATGTTGTTCACAGAAGTATGCACTGTGAGTGCTTTCTATTTTTTTAAATTTGATTTCATTCTTAAGGTAACCAGCACAAAAATAAAATGCTGAGTTCTACATTTATCTAAAAGTCAAAATAGGGGGATGATCTTAGGGTCCATGATAACCTATACTGAATCTCTCAGACTCACTACTATTAGGTCTCTTTTCTTTTCCGATTTCAATTTACAAGAAATTAAATGGGCTCTTTATTATTTTACATGAAATAATTTATCCATAATGTTATGGTAATCTTCTTTTTCCTATTTGCTTGATCTCAAATAATAGAATTTACCTTATTTTGATTTCTAAGTAGTCTTGTGTACCAGTTCGGGTAAGCTTGATTTTTAGAAGAATTACCTCGCAATGTATCTTATTGCAAGCAAAACACCATTTTTCCCCCAATAAACTTATATTATTCTTCATCCTGAGTGTCTAGTTACATCTTCAAATAATCACCTGCTCCCCACATTTTTTTTTTTTTTTTTCTTACTCATCATATTCTACAATAATTTGTTTTTTTGTGAATTTATCTTTTTCTACAGTATTTCTTATTTTTGTTCAATTCTTCACTCATCTTATTATTTATAATTTCATTCAGATGTTATGGTACAAAAGAATTACTGTAATTCCCGGCATCAAAGACGCTATAAAGTTAACCCTGTGTCCTACAGGCTAACGGTTACTTTTTTAATAGGCCTATCCTAAACCCAGAGTAAGTTAATCTATGCTAGACAGTAATCTGAACTCCTGTATATGATTGAACAAAGTGTATAAATTATACTTGGTATAAAATAGGAAATAAACAAAATTATCATAAATAATAAAAGATATATATGTAATCACAAAAATGTATTCCTGTATAGATATACAATGGTAGATGAGCAAAGTAATTTAGATGTTATATATCAATATTACCAGTATTTTCACTCTCCTCAAACAACCTTGACTTTGAGGGAACATTATAAAATGACAAGAGAAACCTGCTAAGTGATCCACAAAACATTTTGGTAAGGTAGATGAAAGTGCTGAGACCTTAATTCTATGTTTATTCTTCGTTTTCAAAATTTTGCAAGTCAAAATTGGGGTGCCTCCTTGATGCCAGAGTGTCCGTGACACCGGGAAATACAGTAAGTTCAATTGAAAAAAAAAAGATTTCCATTTATTCTTTTGAATATTACATCAACTCATTTACTAAATTAATGCATCAATTAATCAATTTTTAAAATTTCTTTACTCACAATATTTTGCTTATCTTGTACCATAAAATTTACGATGAAGACAATATTTTTAATGTTTTCTAAAAATATACCTGTTCTTGATATTAGACAGTTTTTCTTGTAATTTTTATAGATTTTAACTCAGATATGGTCTTTTAATCGAAGAGCACGATTTTGTTTTACTGAGGAAGGAAGGAGAGAAAGGAGGAAGGGGAGAAGTAGAAGAAAGAGAAAAGAGGAATGGAGGGAAATAAAAAGAGAAAGAGAAAGGGGATAAATTTGAAGAAAGAGAAAAGAGAAAGGGGAGAAATACAAGAAAAAAGGAAGGGGAGAAAGAAAAAAAAGGAAGGGGAGAAATAAAAGAAAGAGAAAAGGGGAGGAGGAATAGAAGAAAAAATAGAGAGGTAAAAAGAAAAATTAGCATCAGCATCATTGCATTTTGAGGAGATATTTGGCACTCATTCAAGGAACTCCAATTTCTAGACAATGGAGAAAAGTTCAGATCAGTCAGAGACGTCTTATCCACTCGTGTTTCTCCATAAGTCATTGTTCTCTCTTTATGTAGTGAGTGTATGCAGAATATAAATAGACAAAAAAAGTGCTTTGATGATTAGATGTGAACTAGAAGTTATCAGACATTTTGGTTGAAAATGTCTCCTTTTCTTCCAGCAAAAGATGTTAAAGAAAAATTTATACTTTCAAGATGCCTTCAATGTCTTCTGCACACATACACACACTCAATTTTAACTTTACAAATCTTATAACATACCTCTATGGTGAATATATTTGATTTGAAGACATGTTCTAAGTGAACATTCATAAATGAAAAAAATATTAAATATGGCAAATGTCTGTTTGGAAAATGTGTCAAAGACACATTTTTTCAGTTCTCTACTCAAAGGCTGTTGGAACCAAATAATGCAACGGTCAAACTCTATTTTAAAAACATTGAGCACTATCACCATAGATAAAGCAACCCCAAAAACATATAT
>VCCN01007085.1:1199166-1216530 GCA_006491835.1 Architeuthis dux | reverse complement strand
ATATATATACAAATGTGTACATGCTTGAATAAATACATAATATTTGTCCATAAGCTGGCTTTGATAAGCATGTAAGCTTTGTAGTTAACTCAATTATTTATGGAAAAGTGATTCTTATTGTTATACAGTAAATCCACAAAATAGATTTTTTTTAAAATAGGAAGATTTGGGTCAAAATCACTGGTTGATCACCTAACAACAACATAAAAGTTAATTGAACTTCATTGCAGAACTACCACCAAAACAAGCCAAAACATTGATCGGAGATTAACTTAATCCACCAACAGTTCTGTAGACACCAGACCTATCAACAATACCTCTGGCTTCCATTATTATAAACTGCCTTACTAATGACATTCGCCATCAGTTAGAGAACATGGCTCAAGGGGAGGATCAACTCATCAACAACTGGGATGACTGGGTATGTTCCTGAGCATCTACTACATTGATCTGCAATAAACCAGCCTTTTTTTTATTACTAAATTTATTATTTTTTTAACACCGTTCTTTTCTTTATAACTAGCTACAAAATAAACAGTGTGAATTTTTCTGTTTGTTTCTTTGTTTCTCTGTTTGTAATAGACAATAAAAGTCAGATAAAATTTATATTTTGCTGATAAAAATATCTCCTACCCACCATTTGATACAATGGAATCTACCACTTAAACTAGTTCAGTCACTTTTTAATAAAACTTGAGATGAAATTGATGAGACATAAACATCTATTTACACTATTAAAAGCTTTAAACTAGTGAACTAGCCCGAACTTCACAAAAACAATAATTTTGCTTAAGGCCTGTTTGGTAAGTTAGATAGTTGTATATGTCACCAGCACCAGAGACTGGTGTTCAAGCCCAGGAAAAAGCCCAAATCTCAGAATCTGATTTCCAAGTTTGGCTGGTCCTCCCCATATGGAAGACTACTGTAACACAATCTTCCTACTACCATTTTGTCCTTGTGCTATACTGAGCTAAGCTTAGTAACGTCTGCTTGGTCTACCTATAAAATGGCTTTCAGTTCTCTTGTTTTGTTCTTTGAAAAACTATTCACATATATAGTTTTCTACTGATTGGAAGTGTGGATGGCCTAATGATTAACGTTACAGAGAATGGAATCCACTTCCCACTATTGCCCTTGGGAAAGGCATGAATCCCCCCCCCCCCCAAGCTACGGATAAATAGTGGGGCTGTTAGAGCACTATAAAGCAGTCCATCTTGGGCATCGGGCTACCACCCAGGCCATGTAAAAAAACAAAATTGCTACAAACAATGATTGGGTCTCCATGGATCGTTCAAGAAATGGAGACAAAAATCATTGCCTCCTCATGTGTCATTGATAAGGGAAGCAATGTTGGTTAAAGAAAGCTATCCGTTTATTAAATAAAATTTTTCCATATTTTGAAGAACCTAAATTATGTTGGGATACGTTAGTTTCATTAGACATTAGTTTTTCGTGTTTATTTTTCATGACACATATGTCCCAGTAGACTTCTAAAAGAGATCTAGAAACCTCAGGATATATATATATATGTTCCAGGAGTCTCAAAAGGGTTAAAGGTATGTCAAATAACGCAAGGTTTCAATATCAATATTACCTTTGCTTATAAATATCAAACTGAGGCATTTGTTCTTTGCCTCAATGATCGAACTTTGAATTGCTTCAAATCAAAGATGCTAACAATTCAGTCAAATAGAGAAAATTACAAACTTCATCTCTCATTTGCAAGCAGAACTAGTAATTAAAGAACACAATACATAAAAGCTACCTGAGTGGGAATAAGAATGAAAGTCAAAAGAAACCTATACACTCCTTGGAAATTCTTATTATGCAGAGATATTCCTGTATACGCCTTATTAATAATAGAGTAATCAAAAATTTTTAGATTTGGAACTTGGAACATAGCATTACTTCTTTGTTGGCTCCCACTTATTTTCAGTGTTGTTATATTTAACTTTTCAGTGTAATTATTTGGGTCAATTTTAAAATGATACCATGTTGCAATAAGATTTTTCCTTTAGTAAACTTTTATTACATTTTTTTTCTCAACTTTTTGGTATTGATGATGAGAATAGCTGATCTTTTCCAAATATGAATTCATCCTTTCTGGAGATTAATGTTTGTGCATCAAATTAGATTATAGACTGAGAAAGTTGCACAGAACGGTTCACAACTTCAATGTGCCATGCCTCTGATGAAACAATGTCAAGATGATTGATGACAGGACAAGATAAAAGGTAGTTCCAGATTCATGATTTTCTAGGACATGAATGCAAAATGTCACTTCATTGAATCAAAACTGAAATCATTCATCTATGATGGAATCCACAACTTTGCTGAAAGGAGGCATAACTAGAGAAAATACTTTGATGATTGAATAATGATGCTATGAATTTATACAAATAAAAGATTTTGTCAAAAAACATGCTGGAATATTTTGCACCAACTAAACATCAATTCATTGGAGGTGCTTAAAACAGTTAAGTTTTTTTAAAATTTATTGTCCCTTTCTTTTTAACATGTCTTTGGATTTTATTATTGACTTTTTTACACAAATTATTTCCTTCCGGTGTGGTATTGATTTCTATCAGATCTAATTTGTATTGAAACTTCTCATTGATTTCTAATATATTTCCCCCACTCTCTTCCTATTTTCCTTCTATCATGCCACCTACCCATCACCACATTCCTTAAATTCCTTCAATTGTTTATGTATCTCATTTCTACATTTCTAAGCCTAAAATTATACCTCCCAAATATACATTGTATATTTTTAACTTTAAGTTACATACTTTGGGTCAAATCACAGAGAAGAAAGGTAAAGGGTGAAATATCTGTGGTTCCATCCTAAGTGGAAGGCTGGTTAGCACTAACGGTATGGCTTGAATGTTAGAAAAAAAGAAGTGGATTTCCAGCCCTAATACTAAGACATTCAAGTTTGCAATCTCAAATTCACCAAGAAAAACTATAGTTACTTCTTTCTGGCTCGTTTAGGATTTATAAATTTAGAAGGGATAAATATAATGGTATACATACAATATACCTCAATTGGAACACAAAATGCTGTTTTTTTCTTATACTATATAATTTTATATAACATTTCTCTTATATCAACTCTTTATTATTTACCATTATTATAACCATTGTTTTACTAAATTAGTTTGTAAAGACTTAAGAATAATCTTCAAACTTCTGTTATATTCATCTTTATGTAAATTCTTACCACCTTCACTTAACAGTCTTCTGTCTATGCTATTAATCTTTCTTTCATCAGTGTGGTTCTAGAAAAAGTAGTTGGATGTATATATGCAAATATATTTATTGTCACTTATGATAG
Source organism: Architeuthis dux (assembly GCA_006491835.1). Lineage (NCBI taxonomy): Eukaryota > Metazoa > Mollusca > Cephalopoda > Oegopsida > Architeuthidae > Architeuthis > Architeuthis dux. The sequence goes on along the minus strand of VCCN01007085.1, from coordinate 1,213,196 downwards.
ATGAAAGAAATTGTTATTATGCATATATAAGTATGAACAAAATAAACAAAAATGAAAAAGATTTTGAGCGTGTAAGCGATACCTGATTTAAAACAATGTATGGTAAACAATGCAGTACACATATATTTGAGTGGATAAAACAAGATTAAAATGCATGACAGCTGCGCCGTGCAAAAAAAAAGGATTTCCTCCCAGATGTCGACTAAATGCATTAGTCAGACAAATGCAGAGTTCAATACAATGTGGCTTCCGCTTCTCAACAGACCCAAACCCAACAAGACAAAGACGCAGAAACACCCGGGCCCTGCGCTATATGGGTTACTCCCTTTAAAAATAAAAACTTTGGTTTACCCCATCACACTCGGATTTTACACCAGAAGAAGGCCAAAGAATGGATCACGTTTACAACACAAACAACAAGGAGGAGTTCAATCATCCGTAAAAACATTTGAATATTAATGATCCTTCTCAAAACTATAGAAAATGCTTTTAAGAAATTTACTTTTTGTTCAGAATCATATTTTTCTATCACATTTTTTATACGCTGGACCAATCTCGTTAGCACCATTCTAAAGTATATGTGCAAATAAGAAATTGTGCTAAAGGTGTTTTTATTATTATATATAAATATACTATGAGATTAGTAACACAAATATTGTACATCTTTATATGGATATGTAAGTGTGAATTTATCAGTCTATAGACATATCTATCCATCCATATCTATACCTGCATATGTGTACGTGGTGCTACCAAAAAGAATTTGAACAGATTGATCAATTTATTCATCTGTCAAGTTACCCAGCGTTTCCCATGTCTCACCAGGCATTTCAGGCATCTCCCAAAATCACCCTGTCTGGAAATAAAGAACCTCATTTTCTATCAATTTTTTCTTTCTTTCTTTAAGGACACTATTTTGCACCTTAAGTTTCTCAAAATTGTGGATAACATCTAGTGTGCAAGTGTATGTATATAATTTCCAATTTTATATTCAGAAATACTGTTTAAGTCAATTTCTTTTATCTTCCATTTTATATTAATGATATACTACAGAATCAAGCTAATTGGAATAAACTATTTTTTCAATCTTACATTGTCTTTTTAGGATAGATGTATCATTAAATGAATAGGTGTGTCTGTATCAGAAAACTTTGAGTAAGATTAATAGAAAACCAAGTAAATATATTTTACAGATTCACCTGATCAATGTGTTTACTTGGAAAAGAAATCTGAAAACTTGCCAAAACAGATGGTGTCCGAGCACGTCAAGTGCAGTCCGAACCTAAATGTAAAAGGATAAACATAACATCATTGAAGTGTATCTTATTCTTCCAATAACAACAACATTAACAAAAAGACCTCCAAAGCTCAACACTTGTAAAACAATGGACTTTGATCTCAAGACAAAAGAAAAAAAATCATGATCCCACTGTTCGAAATGAAGGCTAACATTTTCTGGCTAGATATATAATAGTATTTCCCAGAGACTGTAGACTCACTGCTGTGTTAAATTTGATCACTTTTGTTCTATAAAAAAATGCTTCATTCATGTTTATGCTGAGGTTTTATATAGGTAAATACCCACTGTGCAGGGCCTAGACCAGTCGTTCCCCCCGGGGGGGTAGTCCAAGGGGCGGAATAAGGCTATTAGGTAAAAATAAAAGTCCAGTCTAGAGATAAGGTTTTCTGCACTTCTGCAAGTTGAGAACGATTTAAGAAGTGCTCTCTCACAAATAGACCCACAAATCAAAGAACTAGTAGCAAAAAAACAAGAACAGAGATCACATTGATATGTATATCAGTTACGATAGCAGATTTCTTATTTTTTTTGTAATGAATTGGAATTTCAAATGATGTGTTCTAATTATTTTCGCTCGCTTTTCTTTGAGTAACAAACACACAGCTTGTACAATTATATAATTAAACTAATTCTTAGTATGAAGCTATCTAATTATACATAAAATAAAGTTATTTTTTGAAATTACTCTTTGTTGTAACTTAATAAATGGAAGGAGGGGTATACTAGTAATCTTATTGACAAAAGTGGGGAATGACTCGAAAAGGTTGGGAAACACTGGCCTAGACATAATAATTCAAGAGATTCTTGTTTTGGAAATTACCCTTTGCAATGAAATAAATAAAATTTTAGATCATATAAAGAATAGTTTCAACAAAATACAAAATTAATTGAAATAATCCTTCTCCTACTTAACAGCAAAAGCAAGATGTCAGTTTAAACTCTAAAACCTTTTACATTTAAGCTAAAAATCTCACTTGAAAATTGAAAGATAACAAACTGTGCCTGCCATGTAAATAAGTCTGGTGGTCTTGGGAATTTCAAATGCTTTCTCCTTATTTCATTTGAACTAAAAGAGATGTTGAACCATCAATTGTACGAATATTGGTGTTGTAGCAATATTTTTAAATAGACAGTAGACCATTGCCCAGAGGAAATGATCTGCTGTTTGTTGTGTTGGAGGTCCGAGAAGTATAAGCCGAGTGAACAGGGCGCCGACATATATAGACGAAGTAGAGATTCGTTGACCCGTATGTTGAGCGCTAGCAACCTGGATGTGGCAAGTTTCTGGTGATAAAAGGGAAGAGGCAACGACTCAGCAATTTGTGTTTGACTCGCCACATGATACCATGTTGGAATTGCGTTTGGGACTTATACTGTGGATTAAGTTGTAGCGGCTCGAAGTTTGTGATAGCTTACCGGTGATAAGCGAGGAAGTGTCTCATGAAGGGTTCATTCTGGTGGTGCAACATTGACGTGCCATGGACTCATTGCATTGAAGCTGTGTTGGTTTTTTTCCTTGAAATTTTTATTTTTAATGATTAGATATTTAGTAAACAAGTCTACATTCTTGTTATTTATTAACAATATTTTTTGCCTAGAAACATATCAACAGGCTTAAATTGAGATAAAATCAAGGTTAAATACATGGGGTGCTTGCCATAGGGTGAAGATTAGCAAGCTAGCCTTGCAAACTGTTTGCTAGACAAGGTGCACTACAATTATGGCCCTGTGCCAGACTAAGCTAAGCTTTATAATCATCAAGAGGGGTGCCTGCCATAAAATAAAGGTTGGCAAGCTAGTCAGACAGACTATTAGCTAGTACAGCAACCTTGGTCCTCACTAGGTGCCCATGTATTATGGCCATCTGCTAGACCAGTGGTTCTCAATGTGGGTGCTAGTGCCCCCCTGGGGGTGTTTGTTTGTCAGAAGGGGGCGTTGAAGTGACTAAGGACCTTATGGGGGCATTTGAGCTTCTAGAGGGGGCATTGTGGAGATTCCATAAAAATCTATGATTCTGATTTACAAATGGCTGTTGTTTAGCTCAAGGTTCACACTAGTAGTACAAAATTATATTGTATGTACTCTTTTAAGTAATTTACTTTTTAATAAACCCTTTAAATTGCCTTGCAGCCACAATTAATTTGATAATGAGTACCCATTAGAAATTCAGTGATATATTTACTATAACATTTTCATTAATAAAACCTTTGAATTGAATGTTGATGTTTTTCTTTATAATAACAAGCTACCATATGTCTCTAAAAGTGTGTTGAGTACTTGTCATATTTAAACTACAGGGGGCGTTGACATGTAGCTAGGTGACATAGGGGGGTGTTAGACTGAAAAATGTTGAGAAACACTGTGCTAGACTAAGCTAAGCTTAGTAAATATCTATAAGGGAAATACATAAGCCTTACAGTGCCACTGTTAAACTACAAGTATTGTTATCCTTTGATAATTTATGATCAATACACTTCCCCATTTTGTGATAAAATAAATAAAAGATTTCTTTACAAGGACAAGTTCAGTTCAAATCAGAGCCTGAGGGCCAAATATATGCAAGTTTTCAGACCTCCAATGTTTGTTCTGTCACATTTCATGAGTAGAAGGATTAACTTATGTTTGCTTCACTGACACTATTTACTTGTTCTAAGAAATCCTTGTTTACAAAATAAACCACCAAGTTGTGCTGGTCACTCAAAACAAAAGTGAGATTCACACCTTTAATATGTCTAGGATTTTATACCTTTCTGAGTGCAGATAAGACTTACTATCTTCATATTTTAAAATAGCTAGGCATTAAATTAAATTACATTTTATTTACTGCCTGATTTAGTGCTTTAACCATTAAATTCATTTAACTATAAGTTAAATGAATTTAATGGTTAAAGCACTAAATCAGGTTTGAGGTCTATATTGTACATAGGGATTTTATCTGCTGTGATTAAATATCCTGTATAAATGTTTGAAAAATACAGTTATTATTTCGGGTCATAAGTATAAGGCATTTCAATCATCTTAAACATTTTTATAACTCACATAACATCTGAAAACCCACATACGTTGGTGGTGATGATATGTACAGAGACATGACAAAAGTAGATTATTAAAGTAAATAGGCAGTTTTTATTCAATGAAAAAATCCAAGAATATTTTCCAAATTAAAATTTAATGAACTAACCATTGGCTGATTTCAAAGTTCTACTCTTTCCCGCATCGGATTTATTAGATCTTGTATCTTCTGACAGACATCTAACCAGCCTGCATTCAAAATGACACAAATCGTCTTCTGTAGAAGGTCCAGATTTCTAAAGTCAGGGGGCTGACTTGGCCATGAGAGTTGTTTAATACATTTTTTAACCAGTCATTTCAAAACCTTTATTTTTTTTGTATTTCATTGAACTTTATCCTCTATAACCCTTATGGATATTGAGAGAAGACTCTACAGCAGACAAGATATGTATTTTTCTGAAATAATATCCCCAAGCACTCCAGAACCCTTGAACAACCAGTGCTCCAAATAACTCCTCACACCATAAGCAAAGATCCATCATATTTCATAGTAGGCTGCAGGTGGTTCAAACAAAATTCTTCTCTATGCAACTTCCACACCTACATTCATTCACTATTTGGAAATGTAAAGACTCATCTTTTCAGAGGTCTGTCTACCATTTCAATTACCCACTTTATCTTTGCTGAATGTTGACTGGTTTCAGAAATGGCTTTCTTCTGGCTGCTCTGCTATAATAATTCATGAGATAAAGATACCATACTGCCATTCTTGGGTTGATTCTGCCACATTTTTCCATCTCATTGCACACAGACACTTTCTGATGGCCCAATTCAACCTGAACAAGAGCAGGGTTTCCTTTCTTCATTGTTCAATTGTGCAGTTCACAGTTGAAAATGGAATTCCTTATTTTGATGCTGTGTTATTTCACTTTCAGATTAGCCTGCAGTTATTTCTGTTCTTTTTGTTGAATTGTAAATTGAGTAGTGCCAATGTGTATATATCTTTATTAAATTTCAATTCTGAGTAAAATAATGGTGTCAGTTCACGTATATTTTAAACTGAATTTAGAAAGAGAAAAAAAAGAGTGGGCCCCCACTAATCCACCACTTTTGGCTATTTAAAATCAGAGGGAAAAAAATGACCAAATGCTATACCCAATGATGCCAGCCATCTTTGTGTTGAAGAAGAGGGTTGGGAAACAAAACAGAAGGCTCCTTAGATAATTTAATATTGATAAGGGTTAATGTGTAGGGACAACATTTCTCCGCAATGTGCTGGGAAAATGAAAAGTCTGATAATAAGAATCAATAATGACTAAAAACTAAAGATTGATTTGTTTGGTTCAACATTTAGGAGCTGAGTCATCACTGGTCCTCCAGAATCAATAAAATCATTTCCAGTTTAACTGACTGGAAATGATGGTGGGTTACTCTCTATTACAAGAGATTCAGAATATACAGTGATATTTTTGACAATATCTGCTAATTTGAATTAAGTGCATGTGGCATGTATGACCTTCAGAATCCAAAATACACTCACCCTAGACCCCCACTCAAACAAATGTGGAGCCACACAAGTATCATGAGTGAAAATCAAGACATATGATAGATGAAATATGTGGCTTTTGAGGTTTGAAATGGGGATGAAGATGAATAACTAAGGAGAGGATATTGGTTTCCAAATGTCTAAATAAACTCCTGTCAAAAACTGAACCTACCTTTAGTTATTAAGGAAGGTATCAATCAATTAAATTAACATGTTGAGTGCACAGTTGAAATAAAAGAAAGTGAGAGTCTGCTAGAAGAAAGGGCTCTGAAAAGTCCAGAGATGAAAATGACCAGAAATAAAAAAAAAAGCATCGGTAAAAGACAGCTATATTTGATGCCCAGGTGTTATGATATCCTGCCACAAAAATGTTATTTTGGGGTCAGACACCTGTGCGGAAATGTAAGTGACCCTGGTTACCTTAGGAAATAGGTATATTGCGTAGGTGTCCAACAGGATGTGAATGACACCTGCGTAGGCGTTCGAGAAACCTATAAAGCAGACCCGAATAGAAAACTCGGGGGCGGAGAAATCTCGACACTCAAAGAAGAGACAGACATCAGCGGAGCTGAAAGGCACGAGACCGCTGTCCATGTTGGGGACAGACTGGCGGTTATCTCTTTCCATTCTCAGGCCGACAAAGATGTATACTCTGAAATAAAAATATGTCCAGATATTTTTACAAGCAAGTCTTCGAGTTTCCTTTCTATCCAAGTCCAGGACATTCACCCCGCTATACAACACAGGACACTTCAACTCAACTTTGCAATATTTTAATAGAAAAAGATTAATCCTTTCTTTTTTTATGTAGTTGCGTCACAGAGAATTAAATAGAAATATTTTAACTTTTAACTCATTCAGAGAAAAAAAACAGATATTACAACCTGATCTTTGGTTTTCATGAAAAGGATTTTATGATACTCTGTTAAGATAACAGACAGTCTTTTCTTTCTAGTTTTACATTACATTTGTCATTTTCTAAAATTACCTGTGTGCACATCCCCCACTCCAAAAAAGAAAATACCCAACAAAGGTAAATGATGATCTTGGAACCCAGCATATAGTAGGAGACCTTGGAAGTAAACTTGCAGTAGCATCAAGTCTTAGCATTAAGTATTCAACTAATGCCTGTACTGCGAAGGGAATAAAGAAGATGGCTCTGTAAGCAACAAGACAAGAAGCAGATTACCATATCTCTTACAGGAGGCTTCAAGATGAATATCACATTCATTACAAATGGCTCCTATGAATATATTCAAATCCTTTCAGCCTATCATTTAAACAATGACTGATATTCTGATCAGATGTTCTAATTTTCATGACCCTAGGTTAAACTCTGACAGCAAGAGCAAAAGAAACTGAACATCAGAATAGATCAGTTAGGAATTCGACTTCTGTTAAATTGCTGGGTGGAGGGATGTCCTGTTATCAAGCAGCCAGAGTCACATTGTAAAAGGCTCACTGGTTGACAAGGTTAATCTTTGAAAACAGTTTGTTGGTCCAAACTAATACATTTGAAGCTGGAATCTCTTTCCAGTTTATATTCATTGATGTGCTTGAATACTTCTCCAAGGTCAGCTTTGGACAAGATGTAGCACTTACCAGCCTTCCTTTAACATACCACCAGTTCAAACTGTAGATATGTGAATTTTAAAAAAAAAACATTTAAAAGGACAGATTAGAATTTCAATGCAGATTGAAGTTTACATAAAACCACAGTAAGAATTTTAATCTTTGATCCCAGATTTTGTTCAGACAATTGAATCTCTTCTTGGAATCCTTGATGTTGTCAACACAACATTTTGGCCGATCTATTCTTCAGTCCTCTTCAGGCTTGGCTGGATAAAAAAGGTTGAGCTCTTTTCTCAGATTATACACCAGATGAGGGCTGAAGAATGGATTGCCCAAGACATTGTATCGACAACATCAATGATACAAAGAAGAGATCCAATTGTCCAAACAAAATTTGGAATGTTAATGACTCTTCTCAAAATTATAAACAATATAATCTTTGATATATCTAAGACTATTGAAATAGGAATAACCTTTGCTACAAGTTGCATTTCATGCCTTTCAGTTGATAGTTAAACAGATAGATATACCAAGTGGTTATTGTACATTTTACAAGTAAATAGTGTACAGATGTTCAGGTAAGAGACCAATGCATAAAAAAAATATCAACAGAATCGGATAGAAAAATACAGTAGAAAGGCACTATAAAATTTATCAAGATTGAGTTGCTAATGTTCTAAACAAGTTCAGCATCAATCTAAGTATGCACTTTATTGACCCTTTCACCACAAACACTCATCTGATACCAGATATCTTTTCTGTTATTCATGCTATCTATTCAAAAAAAAAATACCACATTCATTATGGCTCATCTATTAGAAACTGTCAACCAAAACAGTCAACATAGGTTTCTTCAGTTTTTAAGTGATTCTGGCTGGCTATCTATCTGTCTTTGTGCCATGCATACAGGCAACATCAATGGAGCTAGAGGGCTGAAAATTAAAACATTTACTCATTACTATGTCTAGAAAAATTATTTTTTGAAAATTCCCCGGGTTTTTAGATGAAGATTCAATTTACAATGAAAGTTTATGCTAAATTGGTCCCTTAGTTTATGCCTAGCAGCGTTCATGCTTGTTTTTTTTAAATTCAAACTTTTTAGTGATCACCGCCCAACAAAAGGCGAGAGAACTAACTTATTCATTGATCAAGTCTTTTTCCAATTTTTTAATTGATCACCCACAACACATGCTGCCAAAAGACATTGGTCATGTTACAGTTTCTATTTAGTCACTAACCAGACCTGTAATTGGTATTATTACATAATACAACAGATGTTGGCATAACTTAGATTATGCATTATTTGAGAAGGCAATAAAATGCAGGCATACATATTCAAAGAGATAGCAGTAGTAGGTTGTATGAAACATTTTATCAACTGGTTCCTAAAAAATTAAAGATATGGATTATTCTAATTCAGCCAAAACATGACACGGCCTGGTTGAAAATCTTAATGGAAAAATTAACTGAATTTGATAAGACATTAGGATAAATATCTCTCAAAATTGGCAGTTTGATATGATCAAGTACTTCTTATTTATTTTGGCTGAATAGAGACTTGAAGTTTACTTGAGTCACTTTCACTTTTAAAACCGCTTTGTTTTATTTATCTAACTGTATTTTCAATTAAAAATATTTATAGAAAACTTCCCTGGGATTCCCTATTGTTATTGGCAAAGTTATATAACATAGGAAGCCATACTTGAATTCAGTAGAGGAATTATGGGTCTCTTTTTATTTTATTTTTTAAAGAAACTTACCCATACTGTCCACATTGAATGCCATGTAGAAAGAGTTCGCTTTGATATGATTTCCAACGCATTGCAGAAGGCGGCCAGCGCTGATGTCTGTGATCCATTCCTACAAAAAGAACATAGAAAAAATTAGAACAAAGATAATTGTGTTGAATTGGTGCTTTCAAGCCCAAGTGAAATGGCAGGTGATAAAACCTATTAATGAAAACAGTAAGCCTTGAATACTTCTCTACACTTTTATTTTTCCCTTGTCTCCTTGCCAATAAATTTTGTTTTTTAATTATCTTTCATGTTTCCTGTTCAACAAATGTCAAAGAAACAAAAGCTTTTAAAGCAAACCCAAATTAAAGTAAAAAATGTTTAAAAAGCAAAAATATATGGCTTGTTTGATTCTCTTGGCTGTATTAAGCTTAACATTCTTTTTAATTATTTAAATTTGTTTCTAAAGATCTTTCTAACATTTCTGTTAGACATGATGTCATGTTAAACAGCAGCAGGAAGATTTCTGCTGGAAGAACAAAGATTTTTACATTCAATGAAGTGCCCAGTTAGAAAAAAAGAGAAACCTAATCATCACAACTAGGCATGCATTTAGGCAGGTTTTGTGGTTCTGAATGTAACATTTCTGGAAAATGTTCAATTTAATAAAATTAAATTGTTAAATGAAGCAAACCAAGTGTTTATTTTCTATCCTGCTAAAATCTTGTTCAGAATCAATCAAGGAGACTGAAAAGATCAACTAACATTGCTAATTGGAAAGAATCCAATTATAGGCAAGAAACACAGAGTTTGTGGTTCAAATACTTATGAGCAGTACATTTTGTATAAACAATGGTTTGTTTATATAAAAAGTACTGCTCATAAGTACCTTTATATATACCATATAACTATTTTATATCAATATAACACACACATATATAAGCAAAATAACTATTTTATATCAATATAACACACACATATATAAACCAAATAACTACCTTATATCTATATAACACACAGACACATACTGTAATGTTTATATGTATGTAATCAATGGTCTCCCATTAACGACAATGCTGTCTCACCATACTTTTTTTGGTGCCAAGGTCTTGCAATCAATCAGAAATTTTATAAGTTGGAATATCTTCAACGTAGAATGGGAACAAATAGTATTCTGGCTCAACAAGGCATCATCTCATTACGCCAAGGCTGTGTTTCAATATCTTGATTCCAAAGAAATTCTTGTGATACCAAAGAATGATAACCCCACAAATTTCCCTCAATGCTGGCCAATTGAAACAGCTTAAAAGAGCAATTTTCAAGGATGGATTTAAATCTAAAAACGGAGATGAATTGTATGCATGGGTTCAAGCAGTAATGGAAATGCATCATTTTACAAAATATTACCAAGAATTTTTGGGTTTCTGTTCACTATAAATGCAACGACACATATCAAAATGGACTAATTTCAGTATGTTAATGTAGAAGAGACTTTGTTATTTCATGTAAAATTCAATTAAATCATTTATCTTTTCTGCAAAAAAAGTTATGTATGATTTTGTAATGTTCACAAATACATTGTTGACTTAAATATGGAAGCTACATGTATTCCCATAATCTCTGCACTCAAAATTGAAGACAGACAGATGGCCAAAAACTGTGTGAATTGAAAGCATTCAGTTTACTCTAAGATTTTTGCATACTTGCATGTTATGTTATATATAGTCAACCCTCTCTCTTTTAATAATCTAGGTCCAAGTACAGCAAAAGATAGGTAGTTGACTGTATTGTAGACACAGACATACATAAATATGCATATGTGCTTAAAATATTTTTGTATTCACACATAAAACTAGAAAGCACTCAGAGACTGCATACTTCCGCAAACGCCATTGTCACTAAAAACTGAACAATGAAATTACAGATCCCAGACTATGCTGTGACAAAAGCTTGTAATAATTTTTCATCAGAGTCATATCATCAATAATTTGAAAAACAATTATAATGCAGTTTATCAAATTAATGATGACATCACCGTGCTGATATCATTACTGTGTTATTACATTCGAAAAGCTGAAAAATTGTCTATTCTCGCAATGTTAACAACATTTTTTTTTTAATTCCTGGATCCAAATTTAATCAATTGTTCATTGGCCCATCCTTCCATCCAAATTTGGACTTTGGGGGCTGACAGACCTGGCTGATGTGCTATTTTGCCTAAAAACACTGCAAGAGACGAGGAGAATGAGCAGACATATCTACTCACTCAGTCATGGTGAATGCCACAGTATTACAATACACAAACTCACTGAACAGCATCTCAGTGCCAACTGAGTAACCCCACGCATGTGCACTAAGGTCCCCTCTGATTGGTTGCCAAGTTATATCAAGGCTGTACAACTGGTTCTTGAGATATTCAAAATGGCTGAATACTTTCCAGACAGACCTTTTTCCCCCAAGTGTCCCATCTCTTAAGAGACAACTCCCAAATGGTGTATGGAGCCCAGTGATGAAGACCCGGTTGCATGCGTCAGCTTAGTGATCCTTGCAAATTTCAAGTCTGGTCGAGACCAGGACTTTATTCCTACAAGTTTTTATGACCGCCCCCTTGGCAGGATACAAGTCCACCGAAAGGATACCTCCACCCTAATAACACAGCTTAGAGTGTACTCAATTCGCTGCTGAGTGCACAGGGAAATTTGTCCTAATGAAGAGTTTTCCATACTCTTTACTCATACCTAGAATCGAACCCAAGACCTTCTGTGTGTGATGCAGATGTGATGTAGACGTGCTAACCATTAACTGAGCAGACTAGACAAAACTTTTACTTTATCAAAATGATATACATTTTAAATGCAGAAATATATATGTGAGAGTAATGATGATATCTTAGTTGTCAATACCCGTGCAATTTCCACGGGTTCTGCTACTATTACTATATAATTATGAAGATCACCTACTTAAAGCTAAATGATCAGTGTTAATCAACTGAGAGTAAATATTTCATCATATATGAGAAAAGGAGATATATATATATATAGAGAGAGAGAGAGATGCATATACATGAATAATTTTAAATGCAGCAAAAACTGAAACTTTTTCACTCCCAATCCAGCATTATAATAACTTTAGCTGTCCCAACCTCAGTTAGCATCCACTCACAACTCAATTCTTTGCCAACTGATCTATTCTATTTGATTATAATGAATACTTCTAGTTCCATTGTCAGACTAAGAAAGAGAAGTGTGGAATGATATCCTGCGAAAACATTCACATACCTTACTGCACAAATTAATAATGATGATAAATTGAACAAACTGAAACCCTGGCAACCTAAATGCACTTGGAACTTAAAAATTCAACACAGCTTTTTAACCCTTTATATGGCACCCCATAAAATATTTTAGATATCAAAACAACCTTTTTGTATGTTAAACTAGACCTAATTACAAGATATTTTCAGTTGCAAGTTTTCTGAATTTTATTTTATTTATGGGGGCAAAACCCCCTCTGGTGAAGTGATCATATATGGTGTCTCGCCAAAAAAATGACCAAAAATGGAAAATATAAAAAAATTAAAAATTAAAGTAGAAAGTTAAATAAAACATAGAATTAAAGAATGTTATTTTGTACAGAAGAGAAATGATACAATCCCAATTGTGCCCTTGTTTGAACTATTAATTTTGTTAAAATTGATATGCTCTAAATTTAAATAGGTGCATCAACTTAATCCCCAGGGGCAGTCTCTGGATACTCAACAACAATAACAAGTGGACACTGTACATTCATTAAAACTAAAATAGCCCAGTACTTTTCATTATGCTAGGAAGAAGATCTCTCTCTCTCTCTCTTATATATATATGTGTGTGTGTGTAAAATAATGTCACTGCCACCTTTATGTTCATATTTGGTCTGACATCTGATTACAGGTAATAAAGTACTATCTTATTGATGGCCTGAAGCAAAAGTTATACAAGACATCTTGAATCTTTTTACAGAACAAAGCAAGTATAAAGAATTGTAGTAGTACAGAAAGATATATGTATATATGTGTGTATGTATGCATGTGTGTTTATATATATGAGGCATCTTATATGTATGTATAAATGAATATATATCTATTACTATAAAGATGGTGAATGTTTGTTATCTTGCTTGCTTGCATGTATAAGTCTTATAGACTCCCAAACGGCTGCAGCCTAGGGGCTGCAAATTTATCTAAAGGGTAACTTAACATAGGATAGGTGGTGCTAACCTCTGAGGTACCTACAGGTCAATTTAGTGCCAAAACTACTTTTTCCATCCTAATTTGTAAGCTTCTATTTAAAGATTTATTTAATTATAAGAAAATCAGTGGAATTACCAATGGCTCAGGAAAATAGAATCAGCAGATCGAGATTCAAACTCCAATGGAGCAACTTAAAATTATTTTAAATTTTTTATTTTATATTCTTTCAATCTATTAGACCTTCAAACCTTCTGAAAGTTTGTCAGTCTTTAGAAAAAAAATTCAATTTACAATGAAACTATAATGCTAAACTGGACCGTTACTTTCCGTTGAATTTCTCTTTCTTTCAGTGCTTATGCCAGTTTGCCTGAAGGTGTGCTGGATCTGCAGGTTGTGCACCCCTACCCTTATTTAATTTTATGAAATCGCAATAAAATATCATTTGCTTTCCTGTATTTGAAGTTTCCTTTTTTTTCCTGGACAATGTTGGGTACCCCAGCTAGTATATATATAAATATAAATATATAAGAGCTACCACAATCCCTAGAGATGACGCCTTAAAATTAGCTAATAAAAACAAATCTCCCCACATACCCCTTATAACTACATTCCATGACACACTCACCCCACTATCACAAA
>VCCN01007085.1:1137471-1148779 GCA_006491835.1 Architeuthis dux | reverse complement strand
ACATAACTTTTTAAGTAAACAACATACAGAGACAAATGAACATATTCTTACATACAATTCTGACCTAAGAAATTCATAAAAATGGTTATTATTAAGATTCAAACACATCTTGACTCTATTTAAGGACAAAAACCGCAAAAAACGCAACAAATGTTGAGAAATCTGATATGTTTTCATATATACACTGGATATCAACTGTTTGTCCCATAATTTTTTTTTATTAATCTTTGAAGTGTCTATTTTAAGATTATGCTAGGTAACAGGTTGAAATAATGTCCGATGGAGTTTATTACAACCATATATTACACCTATTAACAACCAGTACGACACAACCAGAAAGGAAAAAACAAAAGAGCTGTTTCCTTTATTCAATAAACAATAAAATGTATTCACAAAGGTTAATAGCAAATTCCATAGCTGTCAATTGAATATCTTTTTAATGTGTGAAACAGAATAAAGTAAAGAAACAGAATAAAGTAAAGAAAAGTCAATAGTTCTCTTGAAAAATGAAATAAACAACAATATGCAAATCAGATAATCATTCTATATAGTGAAATTATAATATTCCCATAATAACATTTGAATTTCTTTTTCTTTTTCAATAAAACTATCTAACAGCATTAGCAATATGTATATAAAAATACAATGATATTAAAATGTTTTAGCTAAAAATATAATTCATATCATCCCTGGCCCTGGTTTCAAACTCAGTAGACTTTCATCGATTTCTCCCCCAATTATCATATTCACCATTCTGTATCCATAATTTTGATCATTCACTGAGACGTTGATGATGTTGTCCAGCAGTTGATGAAGCTCTATGCGTGAGTCATTGATGCGTTTAAAATTCGGATTGAAATCAAGTTTTTTGGACGGCGCTACAAATTACAGTTCCTAATACACCAACATAGGAATTGTTAGAAAGAGTTGGAAAATTTCTTACTTGAATATGATCGTGCACAGGGAGTTCATTAGTATGCAATTTACAAATATTAATAAGCACTCAGTGATTTAATTTGACTTCAAGGAAATGAACAATTCCACCTTCGCAACCAGTATTTTTAGGTGTAAAATAACATGAATTTTCGAATCAAAATTGTTTTCAATGAGGAAATGCTAAATCACAATGACGATCGTTCGCATCTCTTTCACTTCCGGTGTCATGTGACCTATTTACCTCAAGTTGTGTAGAAGGAATTGCTCCGAAAACATTTCTGTCTATTTGTTCTAAACATGGTGTGAATTCCCTGTTTCAAAACATAATTGCAAGTTATGTAAATTCTTTTTTTAATTGATACCAACAGGATAAAAATGATGATGATGAGTAATCTAGGACAGAAAAGATTTAATTATTTGTCAGAAAAAAGGCTTTGGACTTAAATGTTCCAACAGAGAAGATTACAGGACAAACAGTCAATATCTAGTTTATATATAAAAACATATAGGATTTATCAATATTGCTTTCTTGCATTTTTGTCCTGAAAGAGTCAAGATGTGTTTAAATCTTAATACTAACCATTTTATTGAATTTCTTGGGTCAAAACTGTATGAATAAATGTGGTCATTTGTCTTTGGATGTTGTTTATTTCAAAAGTTATATGATTTTCTATTTTTTCAGTGTCTGTGTTAGGGGTTGCAGTAGTGTGTTAGGGTTTGCAGTAGGTGTAATATTGGGTTAAAATTATTGGACATTATGTCAGCCTGTTACCTGGCAGTATCTTAAAATAGGCACTTTAAGGATCAAGAGAAAAAGATTACAGGACAAACAGTTGATATCTAGTGTATATATAAAAACATATCATCAGATTTCTCCACATTTTTTTTGCGTTTTTTGCTGTTTTTGTCCTGAAATAGAGTTAAGATGTGTTTGAATCTTAATAATAACCATTTTTATGAATTTTTTGGGTCATAATTGTATGGAAAATGTATTTATTTGTCTTCATATGTTGTTTACTTAAAAAGTTATGTGATTTTTGGTGTCCGAGTTCAAGATCACACAAGGTGTAGCATATGCGAAACAAAAGTGCGTAATGCACCAAGAAAGACAATGATCACAGTGTTTTTTAAGTTTACCTTGGGCTTCGTTGTTTGCCCCACATCATAAAACCTTCTCGATACACCCTAATATATACACACACACACATA
Source organism: Architeuthis dux (assembly GCA_006491835.1). Classification (NCBI taxonomy): domain Eukaryota; kingdom Metazoa; phylum Mollusca; class Cephalopoda; order Oegopsida; family Architeuthidae; genus Architeuthis; species Architeuthis dux. The sequence continues at coordinate 1,146,634 of VCCN01007085.1, read as the reverse complement.
TATATATATATATATATAGGTTCCATCTCCAGCATAATAACCGAAAGTATTCCTATAAAGACCTTTCATAAGCTGAAATGGTGTAAGGCAAAGAAGCAGTTACCATTAATTTACATGGGAACAAAATTTTGGACATTCCCAGACCCCAAAAATGGACATGATGGTATGTTAGGTTGAGTTATCAGAGGTTTTGTTGGTGGAGGTACAGGAAACTGTTGTGTAGGGGAGAGAGGAAGAGGGTGCATGCTGCCTCTATAATGGCTTGCTGCAAAACAAATGCTGAACTGTATTTTTGCAAAAGCAAAAAAGGGATGTAAAGTGAACTTTAAAACAGCGTGGGATACCTATACATATTGTATATATTTGAATATTAGTGCACTAGATTAAAAATATATATAACATTAATCATTAATGACTAACTGTTAAACATTCAGATTTGTGATTACTTAAAAAGATACCTTGACTCAATTTTATATTATTTTTAAATACAGAATAAAAATTCCTACATTGAAATGAATAGAAATAGTCAGATAGTAAGTACCAATTTCTATACCTTTATACTTTATTGAAATGAACAGATGCTACAATCTGATCACGCACAGTCACAATTAAAAATAAATTAAGGAAAAAACTTTGTTGAAATAAGATCTTTTTTAAAAAATTTCCTAATTATCCTCATGCATTCTCTTTTAATTCTAATGTTCAATTAGCTGCTCTATTAAATGTGGATTAAATTCAATGGTGAGAGATTTTTCTGAAAACTCTTTAAACCCAGGCAAAAAAAAGATAAAGAGGAGTTTACAAAACTCATTACAGAGAGGAAAATGAAACTCTTTTCAAATTATTTCATCAATGGGATTTGGAGTTAGGAAAAAAAGGATTAAACCCATCAGAAATCTTCCTTAATTATTCTCGAGTTAAAAACTAATTTTATGATTCGCTGGATTATTTCTAATTCTTACTTAAGCCTGAAGTCACAATATGCCCAATTAATGCTCTCACTTAATCACTACAAAAAGAATGCCAAAATCTAGTTGAAATTCTATTTAAGTCAACAAGATAGAAAATAAAGGCAACAAACTATATTCTAAGTGATAGAAAAAGGGTCAGACATGCTTAAGTGTTTTTGACTTAATACCCTGAATTGAGTTTAGGAAATAGGAAATAAAGGCCAATTTGGATAAATATGTCTATAGCAAGAGCTCACCAGTTAGAGTATAAGTAGTTTCAAGGTCAATTGGGAATTAGAGATTTGAGTGGAAATGAAAAAAGAAGAAAACTAGGTTTAAAAATTATATCCTAGGAAATAGCTTAGGTTTTACAACTATGGGTTGGAAACCATAAGATTTACAGACTGAGTAAGTGGGGATTTTTTAAAAACAGATAAAGTGGTGTGATTGAGGTGATTCTATGAATTGTTCGACTGGGCAGAAGATAAGTCAAATTTCCCCTCACCATTACCTAGTACAAGAACTACCCATAGCTAAGGATTCTCTATCTATAGTCATTTCCTTCTCTTAAATTAGTTTTGATTAACAGATTCATCAATAAAGCACATGAGAAGAAAACAAATAGGTTTTAAGCAGTCCAATTAGATTATGAGTAAATATCTTTTTTTAATGATAATACAAGGTATGTCCAGAAGGTATCAAGCCATGTTGAATATCTCGAGAACCAGTTGCATGGCCTTGATGTAACTTGGCAAACAATCAGAGGAGACCTTACTGCGTATGCATGAGCAGACAATATCCTGCGGGGTTACTCAATCGGCAGTGATGAGCCATTGGGTGAGCTTGTGTACTGTGTGACCATTGCATTCACAATGACATAGCCTGCCCATTCTTAACCACCTTGTGCAGGGTTTTTTTGTAAAACATTGCATCACCCAGGTCTGGAGTTTGACAATTATTTATTTCCTCAACATTTTAATGGTGTTTTTATTATGCTACTAACAACTAACAATTATTGATGATAATAACAAAGTAAAGAAACAACATTTTGATTTTGGGACCGTTTAGATTTCCTTCGGGATGGTTAAAATTGTTTTTCTGGACAGTTCCGGGACAGTGGTGAAAAAAATTAGTCTGGAGCCCTGATTCCGGAGCTCAACATTTTACTCTTTATTCAAATTCCCAGATTGCTTTGAAGATGTCATAATGAGTTTGTAATTCTACCATTGAGCTACAATCAAAATTGGGCATAGAAAATTGATTTAAGAACAAAGAGATAATTAGTTTGTAGGATGATTCCCAGACATTTCATCTTTGTAATACTATTGACTGTGCTTAAATCATCTAATGAATTGTAACTATAGCTGCATATATATGTTTATTTGTCTGAACAAGTTGCTTAGTGACAGAAAATTACATTCATAGCTTCTGCTTTCTGTTGTATCGACTTCTAATTCCTATTTTGTCTTCCTTTGCTGGAGAGCTCTGCAGAGTTTTCCATAATACAGAAGGAGATATCCCAATATCAGTTAAGAAGTAGTAACAATGGAGACTTATAGATTTGCTTATGATAATGGTTCATGGGAGTTTGCCAATTATTGTATTCTTTGATGTTCGATTTATGTTTGGGTGCAAAAGAAAAGAGGCTGAATCATAGGGCTTTTTCACACTTTCATTCAAAATGATGTTAAGTTGAAGTGTGTGTTTCTGGCAGTAAAGCTGAACCAGTGATATAAGCCAAATATTGACTTGGAGAAGATTTTCTATTTTGGTACCATATGAAAGTTATTATAATTCACTATCAGTGATTTTTCACCTCATAAGTAAGATTTTGTTGAAGCTGTAGTTATTACCACTGATATTATTTTTTATGATCATAAATAACTTATAGTATACGGACACTTATGCAATACTAAAAGTATTGTTTGTTTATTAGGAGTATTTGCTTTGACCAAGTCAACTAGTCCTAAAATGGATCAATTCATAATACTTACTTGATATAAATAGCTACATACCACACCAGTAGTTGGTGTTTGAGCCCAGGTAAGAGCCAAGGTTTCAAATGCTGATGTCAAATGCCGACAGAATTTCCTCACTTGGAAGATTGGCACAACACAATATTCCTATTGTCCATGTGTCAGACTAAGCTAAGCTTGTGTATGTATTCATTTGCATATATAACTGATACATGGTTCTTGGGGATTTATACTTGTATATTGAATTGAAAAGAATTGGGTAGTAGCACCCTCACTCATTTTCCCATGAGCTATCATGGTATGTCAGGTACAAGGCAAAGTTGTAAGGTGTTAAAATCAGTTCATGATCTCCCCCAGGATGACAGCATAGAATAACACTTTCTGATGTCCTGTCCATTAGGCTATCAGACCTAATCAATTGCACATAGAAACATTTATACATAAATACATGCAGGTATGGCTCAAGAATAAAGTGACTTTGAAAAGAACAAAAATACAAGTTGGTCTTACTTGTAAAAAGCTACTGACCTGCTGTTTTACAAATATTTTTTTGAATCTGTCATGGATCATTGTAAATATCCTGGAGGTCAAGGGTCAAGTTTCAATGGATTGTGATTAAATAGCAAAGATTTAAAATATTCAGAGAAATTGAACGTTTTTCAAAAATGTATGTACCCTTTTTAAGCTTGGGTTAATGACAGATATTAACAGATTAAAAATGCAACAAAATATTATGTACTTACAGAGATCCTTTATTCATATTAATGACCGCAGTCGGTCAAACACGTGTGTCCTACCAAATTCGTTATTCTCCTACTGATAAACACAAAGAGTAATCACTGCTCGTTCACCAGAACATAAAACAGCACCCCCTAGCGGAAGTCTTCTGCCTAAGGGGAATAACCCATGATACTTACTTAACACTCTTGATCAGTCCATAGTTTTGTCTTATCTTTTTCTGGTGAAAACTGATTTATACGACTTTGAGGCACCCTGTACATACCATATTAGCAGGCTTGTACATTGCATTTTTGAACTACTGCTCACCATAATTCAACAACACTCTAGTTGTACAGCTCTAGCGTTCAGTAGAAAGCACACATTTTAGGGAGCACCTTGCATGCATGCACACACACACACACATTAGGTTGATACAAAAGTTTCCACCATTTTTTGGATCAAGTTTTTTATTCATAATAATTCATAGCATCATTATTCAGTCACCAAAGTATTTTCCCTACTTTCTATGACCTTACACCACTTTTCACATAAATTGTGTATTCCATCATAAAAACATGATTCCAGTTCAATGAATACTTTGAGGAATATTTGAATATTTTGAACTTATTGGAACCACTAACTAGACAAGGAGTAAAACAAGTGATGGTCTCAAGGTGATAGGTCTGGAGAATATATCACAAGTGGAAGAACTTCCCATCCCAGCTCCATGATTGTTTGCTGTGTCACATTTGCAGCAAAAGGACAGATCTTGTCATGCAGCAAAATTACAGGTCAACTTCCTTGCCCAGAAAAAGTATCTGTGGGTTTAGTATGATTTTTAAACTACTGCCTACATCTTTGTATTTTTTAGTTTTTTTGAAAAATACAAAATATGCAATATGTGGATCAATAGACAAAAACAAGAACCAAATGAGAATAAATAATCTCTTATAATTGTATACAAATGAAAATATTAATCCCTACACAAAATCTTATATATTAAACAGGAGTTTTTCGCTCTTTTTTAATCAGATAATCAATCTAAACAAAAATATAATATAAATGGAAAAGTAAATAAAAAACATTCCAATCAATTATTTTGTTTAACATGGTATAAATATCCAGCCAGATGAGCAAACACAACACTGAATGTGTGAACATTTAATGAAAAATGGCTTCATTTTTATGACTAGCAAATATAGAACAGAAGCCCTTTTCTCGTTTAATACAGAAGATTGGCCCTTCATTCTCTAACAACATCCTCCTACCCTGAACTTACTTTTTCTTTCACTCATTCTCTGATGAGAATGAAATAATCAAAATAGCTATTCATCAGAATTGATTCAGTCACTAAATCTACAGAAAATATCAGCTGGCTTACAGAATAACCATTTATGATTATTTTATTGATTTTAGTGGCACCAGACAGCAAAACCATATTCCCCAAAGGTAGGACAGATGAGGCCCTAAAAGTACATTATGACTCAACTAAATTGACTACTTGGTTCTAATAAATGTGTGTATGTATGAATGAAAGCGTGTGTGTTTATGTGTATGTTTCTTTTCTTGAGATTCCAAGAAAAATTAAAACCAAACTGCATGAAAAAGCAATGGAGTAACTTCAAATTTTATAAGTAAGGTATTTCAAGATAATTAGAAAAAAGAAAACATTATTAACCACAAGATTTGAATAAAAAGGTGAAACTAAGGAATAACAATGCAATTATCCAAACAGACTTTGGCCTTTCCTGGGCTTGCTATTCTAATCTTGCTGGTTCTATTTTTCTCAGTTTTTTTTTTAGTTGCAGGCAGCGCGACCCCAATATCTGCTGAACGTGTCTAAATCGACACATCATCTTATTTTCTGTCGGCTTCGGTTTCGCATATGATCTCGTTGTGAGTCGTGGTGTCTAGTGGTTGTTAGACATTCTTGCAACATGGCCTGCCTATTGCTATTTGAGTTTTCTAATGGATTCTATGATATCTTTGACTCATCTTTTTCTCTAATAAATCTTTTTGAACAATAAATACATTTATACTAAAAGATATAAATTAAACTGTTTAAGTAAATAATTTCTTATTTGTGGAATAAATATTTGTAGGCCCCATAGACCTTCCGGAGGTACTAGCTGAAAACTGCCCAAAGGGCAGGTGTTTTCAGCGAGTAAATATAATTATATAATTAACGCTGCCAATGAAGTTGGAAAGGTCATTGTATGCGGTCGCATCTTTCCGTTCATCTGTCAGTCCACAAGATATCTTCAAAAGTACTGTATATTTCAATGAAATTTTGTGGAAGGGTCGGCAATGAGGTAAGGAAGATTTGTCTAAATTTGGGGGTGGATCAAAGAATTCCTTTTTGAAAGCTAACCAGTAATTGTGAAAAGCAGAAGCATTAAACACAGAAGTATTTTACATAGCCTGTCATTCTTTTGGGGCCTGCTTGGAGGCTAAGATAGTTGTGGATTCTCCATCAGTGCTAGTGGTCAATGTTTAGACCAGGTCAAAGCCACAATTTCGAATGTTGACTTTCAAGGCAGGTAGGCTACCTACTTGGAATATTGTTGCAACGCAATAGCTCTCTATCCCTCACTTGGCCTTCTGCCAGACCAAGCTAAGCTTAGAAAATATTTACCCAGACATCATAACAAAACTACAGACAAGACAGAAGAATGTATTCTGATTTACTTTTTTTTATGGGTTTGAAATTCAAATCTTACTTAAACCATATTTTACATTTTTTTTTTCAAGACTTGGACAATAGTGGATAATAGTTTTCCTTTTTTCTGACTGGCCGTAGAGAGAGCTATGAATCACTATAGTAAATTGTGTGTTCAAAGGATTCTTTAAGGCCTTTTTATATTTTAATTTGATACAGAACTGAGTTAATGATTAAAGAGTTCATTGGTTAGGGCCTGGGATGGATAGTATGATATTTGTTATTCCTTTGAGGCAGGTTTTTATTTAGTAGATCACTGAATCAGAAAACAGCAATGGTAATAAAGTGAGCTAACAACGTTAACATCAAAACATTCTTCCTATCAGACATTTGTATTGGGTCATAAAGTAATGGTATCATTTTACTCTCTGAACTGGTTTCAACACTTTGGTAACCACATATTTCACAAATGTACACCATTACAAAAATCTTAAAATAAAACTCTCCTTATTCAATATTATTCTAATATGCACAAAATAATCATAATATGATATATTATACAGGATAAATGGGCAGGATAGATACTTACAACACTTAGCTTGTGACACTACAATATATGATATACAGGGTTACCCTGCTATCCGAAAGTAGAGCGTTCCCATAAAAAGCTTTTGTTAAGACAAAATGGCATAAAGCGAAGAAGCAATTCTTCATTAATTTATATATAAAATTTTGAGCGTTCCCAGACATCTAAAATAATCTTCTATGTCTGCCAGTTTTACACTAAGTGTAACACCCTTACAAGTTCTCTTAGTTTTTTCTGATACCTTAGGACACATCTTGCTGACAAATGCTCAAAATAAATTCAGATAAAGCACATATGACAGTTCAGAGCTATGACGGCTTGAGTTCTTTGATAAAAAGGAACTATTTAAAAGTGGGAGATACCTGTACACTGGGCTCTATAAGCGGCTAATATGGGGTAATAGGTGTCAGGGGTCCATAAAAGCAACATAAATGTGATTGTCACCAAAGACCTGTGAAATGAGAGGAAGGCATTTTAATGATGGGCCGATCATAGTCTTGATGTCATTTCTCAGTTTTTATATCCTCAGCATGAGGCCTTAATAAAAAAAATATGTTATCACTCTCTGTGATTCCCTATATAAAGGAACACATGTTTCAGTTTCATTAGATAAATGGACAGAGACCATGCCTTTGTGTGTTCACATATCAAATAAGATTCTGTGGTTTACCTGACTGCATTGAGAAACTGAAAACAAAACAAAACAAAAAAAAATGTACCCTGACTTAACTTCATATTTTGATATGATCTCTACACAAAAACCTAACAATTGAACTTTGTTTTTCCAGCACACTCTGGTAACAGACTCTTTTGTGACTAACATACCAGAAGAAATAAACAATTGTTGTTCTTGTTAAGTTTTAAGCCCATCTTCTTGTCCTTTCCTGCCTATTGACTTCAGGCACATAGCTACAGATTCATATAAGTATAGCAATGTAACAGTAGCAAGGACTGAAGTCTAAGGGTCTGTTCCAGGTATCTAGGTAAAAAAGCTTTTCAGCACCTACTTGCCAACTGATAATTTGCTTTCATTTGAGATTTGGAGAAGAGTTGTTGATATTGATTTTGGAGTGTTTTGGCTGGTCCATTCTCAACCTTCTCAGTTAAAATTTTGTACAGTGCAAAGTTAGATAATTAGCAGAACCCAATAACAAGCTTAACACCCAACATTTGGCTAGAAGGATACTGGTGGACAGACTTGCTGAAATGTAGAATAAAAAAAATGTGGATAAAATAAAACACTGAATGTTCAGTAATCTTCTAGCTTACAACTAAGAAAAAAGTCTTTTGGGAACACTTCTAGATAAGCCAAGAGAACCAGTTTTTGAGCCTTCTTGCATATAAAGTAAGTAAAGTGTCCATCTCTTAAGAAACAACTCCTAATGGAGTATACACCCGGTGACGAAAACCCAGTTTCTGTTGCATGTGTCAGCTTAGTGATCCTTGCAAGTTTCAAGTCTGGTCGAGAGCAGGACTTTATTCTTACAAGTTTTTATGACCACCCCCTTGGCAGGATGCAAGTCTACCAAAGAGATACTTCCACCCTAATCACACAGCTTAGAGTGTACTCAATTAGCTGCTGAGTGCACAGGGAAATTTGTCCTAATGAAGAGTTTTCCACACTCTTCAGTCATACTGGGAATCTGCGTGTGAGGCAGATGTGCCAACCATTACACCATCCAAGTGGACCCCTTCTTGTGACCTTCAGTTTATTTATCAACCATTCGACTATACCAACAAATAGTTACCAAGTAAGTGTATATGTTTAGGAAGTGGACAAAAGCCAAACATAAAACATAAATTGAATTTGTAAAAAATTGGTAACATGTCAATTTCTTATCCAATAAAATCGATTTACTCTGAATTCATTTGTTAACTTGCTTTGTAACCTTTTGCTTGGCTCAGTTCCTGGGCTCTTCTGTACTTTTACTGTAAACTTGGATCCTGTTATATTAGTCCAATGATGAAATCATTAGATAGAAAGTTGCAAATGGTTTCATCTTTGGCACCGGGTAGTTCATTGAATGAAACTATCTTTTACAAAGCAAAAATACAGAATAAAAAATATTCAATACAAAATGATATCCCATCTTTGAAGATGATAAAAATGGAGTATTATGGTCAAATAATTCTCAGGGAATCTGCCTATAATTTGACATTGTACCCAAATATAGAGAATAAATATATATAGTTTCAGAAATTTGAAATGCGTGAAGGAACCAAATGTAGTACAGACTTTTGCGAGCCACAGTGACTACTTTGAAAGAGACTG
>VCCN01007085.1:1113084-1129748 GCA_006491835.1 Architeuthis dux | reverse complement strand
AAACAGAAATATTGCTTATATGGCCTGGTTTTAAGAGATAAAAACAGGAATTTTACACAAGAACCAAATTCTATTGCAATCAGAACAAGGCATGAATTTAGGCATGTTTCATTGTGCTTGTTTAAATACTAAATGAATTTAGGCATGTTTCATTGTGCTTGTTCAAATACTTATGAGCATATTGTACTTATGAATATTACTGTATGTGTTATATATAAATATAAAATAGTTATTTTGCTTATATATGTGTGTCTTATATATTGATATAAAATAGTCATTTGGCTTATATACATGTGTCTAATATATTGATATAAAATAGTCATTTGGCTTATATATGTGTGTCTAATATATTGATACAAAATAGTTATTTTGCTTATATACTGTATGCACGTATACTATACTGATATAAATTAGTTACTTGGTTTATATCTACAAAAGTGCTCATAAGTATTTGAACAAGCACAAACTCGGTGCGTTCTCATCTATGATTGCATTGGTTTAGTTTAAGGCTATTTAACTAACTACTTTGGTAATTGTTCCAAATAATGTTAGTTGGCCTTTTCAGTCTCCTTGATTCTGATCAAAATTTTAGCTGGTTAGAAAAACGATACTTGGCTTAATTTCAAGAATTTTAAAAATTAAATTGTTAACATTTTTTTCCTGAAATATAACATTCAGAACCATGAAACATGCCTAAATTCATGCCTTGTTGTGCTGATTGCAATACAAATTTGATTCTTCTTGCATAAAGTTCCCGTTTTTAACTCTTAAAAACAAGCCATACGAGTAAAATTTCTGAAAATAACTGAAGAAAATAATAAATTTTTGTAATAATTTGTATCAGATATTAGAAGAATATAGTGAAAGCTCAAACTATTTATACAAGCATAGCAAGTTGAAGAATTTACATCTCGATCAAAACAGCCATATCATACATCATTATGGTGATCGCTGCGAATCAAAACCTTAAAATAAAAGTTATTTCTTTTATAAACCTTTTATTTAGATGATTTAATATATTTATTTATTTATTATCTCACCTAATCCTGGCTGGGTGTAATGGATTCAAAATGGCATGGCATGCACTTGTATTTGACAAATGTCAAATATGTACAGAAGCAACATGCCTCCATATAGGGGCAATGGCTCAGCCTAAGTTGGAAAAGAACAACCCAGATGCAAATCTATAATCGATGCTTAAGCTCTTGTTATTATCTTCTTTAGTGCTTGCTCACAATACTCACCTCTAAGCTGACATAATATTTGACTTTAATATAAGAGTATTAATCATGTTCCTTTCCTTTTCCTTTTTTTTTTTTCAAAATAGGATCTGCGTGTCTAGAACTATTATTTAATGTTTGGCAGCGTAACAGATGAAAAGCACTTGTTTTTAATTAATTCCTTTCTTTCAAAGACCGATGAGTATTTAACCAATCAACAACTGTATATCTGATAGATAAGCGTAATGATCAATGTAGAGAAAATAATGTTTCACCATATTTGGCAAATAAAGCATACTGATAATTAGAATCCATTTTAGTGACATTTAACATGACATACGAGTGTGGATCAGTAAGTCTGTGATCTGAAATTTTCACTATAATATTTGATCTATATCAGTGGTTCCAAGCTGGAAGTGGGAGGGACCCCCCCCCCCCCGGGGGGGGTAGTCCAAGGAGGGAATAAGACTATAAGGTAAAAAGTCCAGTCTAGAGATAGGGTTTTCTGTACTTCTATCTATCAAATCAAGGCTCAAAATAAGCTCAAGAGAATGATTTAAGATGTGCTCTCTCACTAACAGACCCACAAATCGAAGAACTAGTATAAAAAAATGAGAACAGTGATCACATTGATGTGTATATCAGTTACAATAGCAGAATTCTTTTTTTTGTAATAAATTGGAATTTCAAATGCAATGTGTTCTAATTATTTTCGCTTGCTTTCTTTGACTAACAAATACACAGCAGCAGCTGTACAATTATAAAATTAAACTCATTCTTAGTATGAAGCTGTCTAATTATATGTAAAATAAAGTTATTATTGAAAATTATTCTTTGTTGCAACTTAATAAATGGAAGGAAGGAATACTAGTAATCTTATTGGCAAAAGTGGGGTATGACGTGAAAAGGTTGGGAACCACTGTTTTATATGATTAATGGAGAAGTATTTGGTTAAGTACATTGACAAAGAAGGAGATTTTGTTGAAAAATAAATATTTGTCGTGTAAAATAAATGCTTTTTTCATCATAAGGATATGGACTTATTGATGTACCTACACATACCAACCAATGCTGTGATAAAAATAAACATACTAGTGTAAACAAAAAGTTAACAATCCTTCATCTCAAATTTTCAGCCCCAACAAGTGAGATATGGATACTCAGAGTCAAAACACCCAATATATTCATACCACTTAAAAATAAGAGTAATAAGCTGTTACACATTTTTAAGACACAATGTAAACTCTACTTTTTAAAAGTTTGACTAGTTTTTACTAGTTTTTATACAACTTATTAATTCGGGCCACTGTTTCTATGGCAACGAATAACAAACTGTTCAGTTTCCTGTCTGTAAGATAGTACTATAGCCAGCACCTATAGAACAATGGTTAACAAGATGGCTCAGATGCCAGTACTAGTGACTTTGATCCTCACTAGGGAACCCACTATGTGACCTTGTGCGTGGGCAGATGGGCACTCTTTCTCTACCAGTGGCAGAGGGCTTGATTTGCCCAAAATTTTACACAGATTAAAAACACAAGTACCAATTTCCAATATAAAGTATTTTTGTCAATCGACAATTCACAGTAGAAATCACACAACATGCAACTTAAAACAAATATTGTTTTTTGCCTTTCATAGCCGCAAAAATATCAATTGCCCAAATTTCCCTGAATTTGAGAGGGCAGTTGCCTTTCCTGCTCCCTGGCTCATACGCCTATGACCTTGTGCCAGTCTAGGTTAAGCTTAGTAAAAGATCTACCTTAATCAGCACCCTTATCATAGAGAGAAGAAAAACATCACTATGGTAAATAAGGACCATTAATACCAGCAAAATGCAGATGGACAAGTCTCCAAAATTATTTTCACTTAAAAGGAGGAAAGTATTATCAAGCAATAGCAAAGGTTCCCTCTGCCTAACAATCAGTCATAATACCACCTTCTATAAGAAATCTATTTTCAAATAAAGATTGTCTTAGTGTCAACTGATACATCCATCACTATCAAGGTGCATATTCTCTGTGCCATAAATACTCAGTCAGTGCCTGAAGTACCTGGAGGATTTTCAAAACTCCACGTTCATGTGGAAGCGAAAACTTTTTTCACTTCTAACACATTTATTTTATATCTATATATTTGATATTTTAGCACTTTAGGATTAATTTGGCTTTCCTGCAACAGACAGGAAAGAAAAGTAACTATGAATATGTTCAATATTTTTGCTTGAGTGAAAGATATGAACAGGCCGAGATAGATAGATAGATAGATAGATAGATAGATGGAGACGAACAGACAGGGACAGATGGATAAATGGATACAAAGAGACCGTGATGGATGGATAGATAGATGGATACAAACAACAGGCCGAGATAGATAGATAGATAGATAGATAGATAGATAGATAGATAGATGGATATGAACAACAGGCCGAGATAGATAGATGGATACGAACAACAGGCCGAGATAGATAGATGGATACGAACAACAGGCCGAGATAGATAGATGGATATGAACAACAGACCGAGATAGATAGACGGATACGAACAACAGGCTGAGATAGATGAATATGAACAGACCAAGATAGATAGATGAAAAATAGTTTCTCAGTTTACATTTATGAAAACCTGAATTCAAAACTGCATTGATGCTTTCTTTCACATAGGAATATATTTTTTAACAAGGAAGTGATATTCAAAGCATGATGTTTTCTCACATCCTAGTATGAGCAATTCACCAGCATGACTCAATAGATGGATATGTTTATCAATACATATGTACTTGATATTCTCAGCCTTGTTCAGGAGATAGTCATGTGAGAGCCAAATCTTTTTAAACATTTATTCCAAATGCTGATCAAAACTGAAATATTGTTAAAAGGTTTTTTGTAAATTATAGTAATTAACATTATACTTACTAAATAAAATTATGTAGATTTTTTTCAAATATGCCTGTAGCAATATTATAGGTAAATAATAGGATTCAAATCAACAAGAACAAACTATATAGTCATAAGAATTCTTAAACATAGTGAATATAGCTAAAAGTAGCTCTCATTTATATAATCATACAATTATTATTACTGGCAATAATATAATATTTACCAAGCAATGTGTGTGTGCTTTCTTTCCAAGAAGACAGGATTGATTTCAACAAAATAATTTAGTGTATTATCAATGAACAACCTATTATTTTTTTTTCTCAAATTTAGAAATTTCAGAATATAATTATGATGCTAAGATTTTTAACAAATATAACCATGATAAACAAAAGGCACTCAAGATTATTTAGTTATTGTAAAAAAAAAATCATTGTACCAGCAATATTTGGAACATGAACCTTTCGAAAAGGCAACTGAATTAAATCTTGAGAGTTCTGTCTTTTATAGATTTTTCATTCAAATCTTGCTGGTACCATGTTTTTTTTTCTTCTTAAAAATAAATCTCTACCCCTTATTCAAGAGAAATTGGAAAAAGTGTCAATAATTATCAAAAAATAAATGTTAGGTTGAATTAATCTAGACATCTTCCAGAAGAAACACAAAAGCTGACATACATATTGATTCTGGTATTGATTTTATTGGCTGGTTGTATCCCATTGGGTTGGTAATTTCACTCTCATGATGCAAAATTATATAAAAGACAATATAATGTGAAATTAACCCAACTCATATCAAAGCAGCCAATGCTGATTTTACAAATATTGATTTCATTCATTTGAATTTTTTTTACGGATATTTTACACATAACTGTACAAAATGAAAACTACAAGACTACACTAGATTTTTAAAAAAAGGGTTTAATGATCACACTTAACCAAAATATCTTTATTTAAAGAAAATAAGCTAAAATCCTTTATTTGTTTCTGTTAGTAAAGATAATCTAAAGAGTTTCCACTTAAACTAATCAGATTTGCCAGGTAGTGTTTCTGAAGATTACCTTAAACTAGTAGATATGTTATTATTATTTTGAGCTTATATTTACAAATCACCATATAAATTAAGATATATAAACTGAGTTTAACTGTTGGTTATATTAGTGTCATGCACTTAAAAAATATTATCAATGTTATTATATTTTAATCAAAGCAGATTAATTTAGAGAAAAACAAAACTATAATTTGTCATTCACTTCACAAATATGCCTTACTTAAAAACAATAAATGAAATTCTTTTCTTTTTTTTCACATTAACGAGTTTTCCATTAAACAAAAACAGAAGATTTCTCTTCAAGTGATTATGTAATGATGTGAATAGTGCCTGCAATATAATACATGAGTGTGTATGTATATATTTGTATGCTTTCTTGTCAAGAAGCTAGGGCTAATTTCAGCACAATTTAACATTTAGCACTCTGTAGGCGACTTCATTCACCAATAAAAAGTTTATCCTGCCACTGCAGGCAACTCTGATCATCAAACAATAATCTATTTGAATTTTGCTGTTATGTTGTCATGTCACTTTCAGTCATACATTAACAGACACACAAGTTACAGGCTTTCAAAATTACTAAGTGCAAAAGATCTTGGCACCCTTGAAAAAGAATGGAGGGTGTTAAAGGCTGATGAATAATGAAATGAACAATCCAGATTTTTGTTATCCCAAATCTAAGAATCTCATGTGTTTTCGGTTTGTTATATACAGTGGCATCACAATTTAGGGACATGAGTATATTGGTTTAAGAATTGAAATTGTTTTGTTTTATTTAATTTATATATCCTCTAAACCATACACATATTAAAGCACATTTTTTGCTCTCTTCATTGATACATATTTTAACGTGAATGATTTAGGCCCAGTGATATAATGCTAATTTTTGAAAATACTGTGGTTAAATAGTTTATGGGGACTTCAGTCATCTGCCACAATATTAAATAACAAGTAAGCACAAATAAATAAAAGGTGTAAATGAAAGAACAAATACTAATGCCTAGTAGATTAACCTACATTTTTTTTAATACAGCATCACAGCTATGAGACATTGATGCAATTAGATCTCTTGCTGCTTCCAATTGGATTTTTTCCCATTGTGTGTTTTGGGTCATTATCATGCTGAAAACCCACAACTAACCCTCTTGGGGCATATGGTAGTATAACCGTATCCAATATTTCCAGATAAGACTTACTATCCATAATTCCCTTAATTTGATACAATAGACCCACACAGATTCTAGACAATCCAACGTCATAACATTCTGTATTTAACTATTTTTCTAATGCAATGCGGATGGTTCTTTTTGCCTAAACTTTTTCTAATATAACTTTGACCATCAGACCTCAATATGTTAAATTTTGATTTGTCATTCAATATCACTTTAGACAAATTTTCCAAGCTCTAATCCATATGCTCTTTGGTAAATTGGATACATGCAAGCCTATTCTTGAAGGAAACATGTGGCTTTTTTAGGGCCATGTCCCATGAGCTCAGATTGCTTTAGGTGAGTTTTTATAGACGTTAAACCTATTTTGAAATCATATTTTTGGTTTATATCACTAAAGTCTTCAGTGTAGTTTCTGGTGACAAACATTTTTTACCCATCAAAACTATATCAATTGTATTAGAAAAATATTATAAATAACTTATTTCACCTTGTAATAAAAGAAATAAGGTGTAAAAGTTAATTTCAAGTGGTAACCTTTAACTAAGGGACAATAATGTTCATGACAAAAGATTTCTCAAAGAGAAATGTATTACTATATTTAAATTATTCCTGTTAAAACATACATCATTTAAAAGGGCATAAAGTGTACTTTAATTTTACATATATGATAATTATAAAGATATTTTTTACTAGTTGGGAACCTATATTTGCTTGGCGTCGGTGTGAGCAACTGCTAAATCATAAATGTAAATAAAGAAACGTGCAATGTTGCAGGGATCAAACTTCTTGGAAGCAACCTTATATGCAGGTTCTGCTCTACGACTGAGCTAACAACAAACTCTCAGTGGTAGAGCAGAACCTGCGTATAAGGTTGCTTCCAAGGTGGACATGGGTTCGATCTTCGCACAGCGCTCATTTCTTTATTTACATTTACGATTTAGACTAAATATTATTGTCTAAAGAACCTAAATCTTTAATAAATAGATTTAATAATTTGTCCTGTTGATGCCTCATATTAATAGTAGGACATTGCAGATTTTACAAGAACATTGTTAATTACTGAGAATAAATTTTTTATGGATTTGAAGTTATAACTTTCTTTCTCCAACAGGAGTTATGATAGTTATTTACTAAGCTTAGCTTGATCTGGCACAAGGCCACAGTAGTTGGGCACTCAATGAGGACTGAACTCACTACACTAGCATATTGATCGTGGTGATGTACTTGCTAACTATTGTGGTAAAGTAGGTACTGAGTTATTTACTAATCTTAGCTTGATCTAGCACAAAACTACAGTAGTTGGGTATCTGATGAGGACTGATTTCATTACACTAATAAATTTGTCGGCAAGATGAGCTTCAGTAGGCAACCAAATTATCATAATGAACATGCGGGTGGGGATAAGCGATATTCAAGGGCAGGCAATAATAGGTGACAGACAGACGCCATGTATTTATATGTTAATTGATTGCAAATTGAAGGAATTTAATATTTCAGTCATGTTAAGTGAATCTTTTGATAAAATACTGTTTTTATTCGCATTTTTCTGGATGAGTGGGCCATAGTTTAAAAGGTTGGGGTCAACCACCCACCCGTTTTATATCGCAAACCTCACTATTGCAAACTGCTTTATATTGAAGGACTCCTGTATTAACTCATGTTTAAAAATATACTTATAGTGTAAAGATCATGTAACAACAAAATTATTCACTTTTTGTGGACAAATGTCCAATTATTTTCTTATCTAAGGTTTGTTTTATTTGTATGAAGGAAATGAACATATTCTTACAGCAACAACTTTTACAAAAATTAAATTAATTTCACTTGGACCAGGCAACCTATAATTCTATCAACATATACTACCTTTTAACATTGAAATAAGTTACAGACGAGCTGGAGGGAGCCAGATTTGTCAGTTTGTCTTAAGCTGGTCCGTGAAGCAAAGAGGAAAAAGGGAAAATCAATACATCTTGGAAAACTGGTTCTTAAAGTAGTCAATAGCAATCCCAAGGGGTCTGGGAAAACCATGCAAGGGTCAATAAATATCCTCAAGTTGAATGATAATGGATATTCAATAACATTCTATATATGGAAAAGGCTTAAGGAGAATAAACTGGCAAGTAGTAGAACTTTTAGCGGATAGAAAGCTGTTAGTGATCAGAAATATAATAGATGGCTAAGGATCAACTTCAAAGAGGTAAAATTAGTATCTATTATCAAAATCTTCAAGTGCCATTTTCTTTCTATCTTCTCATGTGATTGTTTTCTTTTGATATATGTGTACAACACTGCAAATTCAGATGATTCCTGGTCATTTACCATGAAATTTTAGATTTACGCTTACTAAAATATTTTATTGGAAGTTAAAGTCTTTTTCTTTTGTGTATTTTTAGACCTTTAAATATTTTGTCTTTAACATCCTCACTCAAAGTTCAAGAGTTCCTATTATTGATATCACCATCATTATTATTCATTATGATTACTATTGTTCACTATTTTACTTACTAACCTACGGGCAGGATTTTCAGCTAGTTCCTGCGGAAGGCCTAAATGATGTTTAGAGGCCTTTAAGTGAGTTATTTTAATAATCTTTTCTCTTCTACAAGAATTAATAATTGTAGCCATAATAGTAATATTGTTATCTAGGTATGAACAAAATGAATAAAAATGGAAAAAATTTCAAGCGTGTAAGCAACACCTGATTTTAAACAATGTATGGTAGACAATGCAGTACACATATATTTGAGTGGAAAAAATAAACAAGATTAAAATGCACAACAGCTCTGTAGCTCCCATAATTTGAAATAGCGGTCAATTTACATAAACAAAAAATAGAATAAAATGTGAAAAATACAGCCAGTAAATAATTTCTTATAAACCACGATATAGAAAGAATAAAAAATATACATTTAAAAAATATCTGAATAAATCGATAAAAATGTTGAAAAATCATTTTTTTTTTAAAAACATAATTAGCATCTCAAGGGATATATCTGTAAAATGTGTAAAGATCAACGAAAGCATGATTATATAAAATAAATAAATCATCAAATTAATTAGATGTGGGGTAGGAATCATATGAAAAAAAATTATTCTTCTCCGAAATTTGGAATGGAAAATTATTTTTTTTAACATTTTTCCTTTAATAAATAAGTATCGGACATTATGCTGATTTTTGCCAGATGTCTAAATTTCTTACCTGTCGATTTCATGCTGAAATTTTTGTCCATTTTGTTTATACCTATCATTTTTCAGGAAAGAATTTGATTGCTTTTTTGAGTATGTAAAAAATATTGTTCTCTGAATACAAGAATAACATTTTGGGCACCCAACAGAAACTGGAGAGCAGATGTTATGCCTATAAAACAAAATAAAACCAATTCCAATTGGCTGTAGTGATGTACTGGAATATCAATCCTGTCGGATATCCGGTACCGGATTCACTGCCACCAGTTTCAAATTTTAGCCACCCAATATTTTTTAACAGACGTGGATTTTAATTTTTTACTTTGGAATCCAATCGATTCAGATATCCGTTTTTTTGTGAATCTTGTGCCGGATATCCAACCGGATTGATATTCCGGTACATCACTAATTGGCTGTATTGTTTTTTGAAAACTTTTCCACCTGGGATAAGGCTGAACTATATACAAAAACAATTATTTAAAAAAAGAAAGTTGACAAAAAATTAGAAGCTATTCAATAAATTATGCTTTCGATGACATGATAATTATCAATAGAATAAAAAATATATCTGTTTAAAAGAGAAATATTTTATACCAGTCAATTGAGCAAACCTGCTTAAATCAACTTCTGACTCACACACAAGGTACATACAAATTCTGATAATGTTCAAGACATGTCTGATATGTTACTCATTTTAGAGAAATTTTGATTGGTCATTTACAATTTCTTTTTTGTGTATTTGTGGTCCTCACAACCTCAGGGCAAATGAATAAATCAGTCCCCACCTTTGTTGTGAGGTAAGTAATTTGTAATCCTGTGCTTGATTTAAACAGACAAGAAAATGAGACACTTTGCATGTAAATATTCTCTACATACAATCTAGAATGGCTTATATCACGATTTATCTATATATAACATTGGTATAATTGTAATTTAGAGATTTGTTACTCTGACATATATTCTGAAAAACTTTTTTTTAAAAGTTTTATATATGTATATAAATATGATTGTCTTCAATTCTTTACTGTGTAATTCTTCCAACTAGCTGAAAATCCCAACCCCCTGGGCGGGATTTTCAGCTAGCTCTTGCGGAAGGCCTAAACAGGGACTTTAGCACCAATAAGAGATCAAAACTGTTGTTTTTTTTAGGGGTCCTTACTTCAGTACCTCTGGCTACAATGCACTGTTTTGGCTACTTAGGGGTCATTTACAAATAAACAGAATCAAACTTTTAGTATTATATAGATAGATAGATAGATAGCTAGATGGAAATCATATCATTATTATCAGGGTGAACACAAATGCAGACCCCACAATATTATTATTCAGTTGCAAATCACCTGGACTTTATTGCATTCTTTAAGTTAGCACATTTTACAGGTATCTTAATTCAATACCTCTGGCTATACTTAGAGGTCACATATAGTTAAACAGAATCAGACTTTTACTATCATATAGATAGATAGACTGAAATCTGATCATTATTGTTGGGGTGAACGCAAACACAGACCCCACACTATTATTTTGGGGAGAATTTTCAAAAAGATGCTTCGGGGTCCCATTAGTAACCACAGAAAATTTGGCCATATCTCTAGCCGTCGTGGAGTTATATGATCACATACAGACGGACAGACATTTGGTGAATTATATAAGATGTACTGATGTTATGTTTTATTTCTGTAGGTAAATAATAATCAATTTACACAAATTGCTTTGAATGTGGATCAGATAAGAACATTGGAATTATTCCAAAATAACAAACATGTATAATTGTGTTTTCAATAGTGTGTATGTGTGGATAGATAGGTAGAGAGAGGGAAAATGAAAGTGAGAGAGTGGCCTGCGTGGTGGCAAAGGTAGTTGCATATTTTCCACCAGTACTTGTATTTTAGCACTTGAACCCAGGTAAAAGCCAGTATTTTAAATACCAAATTTAAAAGTAGACCCCCCACCCCACGCATACACACACACACAATGTGTGTATAGGTGTGTCCTAAAAAGTGTACACATACATTATCACACATTTTAAACATTTGAGATAATGCATACTTTAAACTTCTTTATAACATTTACACATAGGGCACTTCCCCTTAGAGATTCATCTTCACTTGGTACGCCAAAATTGTGGCCTTGTGCCAGACTAAGATCAGCTTAGTAAATATAAATAACATTTATTCTTAATCATTAAATATAATCATTAATTTAAGTAAACATAGCAGTTACTAACAACCAAAGTACACATACAATCTTTTTAAAATACCCTGTATATATATATTAGGAGAATGAAGGTGGTACCTGGGGACATTGCTGTCCCCAATCAGAACCTGATTGAAGTAAATATTTATTTAATTAGGTTGTAATGCATGACAAAAATATGTTTTGTGTTTTTATATATATATATATAGATATATATATATATGAAATAAGCTTGAAATATGGGAACTCGTTCATTAGGGAATATTATCTATTACTTCTAAAGACTAATGTAGCCAAAATTATCTTTTCTATAAACCCTATTTTTGTTATTAATAACCTACAAAAAATTCCTACCCATTTCTATATCATGATATATTACTAAAAAAGTAAAAGGGATTTCATATTATTATACTTCCTGGCAGTAGTTAAAGAGAACAGGACTTCTCTGGTACCTGATAAGGGTCATGAAAGTGTTCAAGTTCCTACTCAAGCTGAGAAAGGGACCACATATGACATGGCAACAAAATAAAGTAAAACAGATCTGGATTTATTTTTTCATTAGATGAAGCATTGTCAACCATTAATTTTTGACTAGTATTTCTTTCGTCTTAATTTAAGTTGCTTTTTATCACAGTCAGTCTATGGCAGTGAGTAAATGGTGCAGATCGGAAATGAAGACTAAGCTCTAGGTGAGACTCAAACTCGCATCCCTTTACCTTGAGAAGTCTACTTATACGTGGCAACTGCTCTACCAATTGAGCTACTAGAACTTTTACGATTGGCTGAAGATCAAATCTAACCCTTAAACTTATCCTACATCCCCCCCGCCCAAATCGCTCGGTGCCATATTTGTTATTGTTCTTATGTTCACAAATATCCCCAACTAAGACCAGTTCTGGCATTAAATGACCTACTAAAAGTTTGACATGCCGCTAAACCCAGCAAACCAACAAACAAGATGAAATATTAACCACAAAACTCACAACCACCAATCTGATTATCTCACCAATGAATCACATAAGTTACTCATTTCCTGTAAATGGCACCCTTATTATTAGATATTGCAAAGGATCGGGAGTGGAAATATTTCTATCAAGATTTAATAACAAATAAGATCCTGTAAAAGATAACAGAGTTCATTGCTTTTATTTAACAATGAATCAGTCAAGTTGTTTACTATATCCCACAGCCAGAAATCACATCTTTTAAGCAGGGTTCCAGGTACCAAGATATCTTAAAGACATTAGAACATAATAAACCCTGACTATGTAATCAACTTGACAACATGGAATGAATTCTTTTATAGAAAGAACAAATGCTTTAAGCCTTTGTTGGGGATAGGTCAACCAGGAACTCAAAATACTTTTAAGCAACATATTTCTTTCTGAGTAAAAAAATGAATTATGACATGGTTATGATATCAGTTACATTTTTAGCAGGAATTTTTAACTAATTGTTGAGGTATAGATTACCAAAGAATAAGAGCAACAAACATGAGTAAGATATTTTAGTTGTACCATATAAATGTTGAGTTACTCAAAACACAATTTATATCAAAACATATTCACAAAAAGCTTGATTTTCTGAGGATGATATTAATATCAATGGAAATATTAATAAAAACAAACATATTTCTTGTTTGTTAATCGGATATTGATAACCTACAATTCTACTTTCTGAAGCTACTTTCATCCTAGATGTTCCAAAATATTCTGATGATCAAAGAATTAGAGTAATTGTAGAAAAAAAAGAAATATAAGTGACTAATTTAAATAATTACAAACATTTAAAAAAACAATTTCTAAATAAATACATTTATACTAAAATATATATATTTAGTCCGCTCTGATAGTGTAATGGGTAGCATGTCTGCCTCACATGCAGAAGGTCCTGGGTTCTATTCCCGGTATGAGTGAAGAGTGTGGAAAACTCTTCATTAGGACAAATTTCCCTGTGCACTCAGCAACTAATTGAGTACACCCTAAGCTGTGTGATTAGGGTGGAGGTATCCCTTTGGTAAATGTGTAAGAATAAAGTCCTGGTCTCAACCAGACTCAATGATCACTAAGCTGACGCTTGCAAAGGAAACACTTTGTCACTGGCCATTCAATCTTCAATGGGAGTTGTCTCCTAAGAGGGATGCTTTACCTTTTCTTTTAAAATATATATTTGTATAATTTATCCATACATAAATAATCTAGTCATTTTTTATGAGTATTATGCTAGTTGTAAACTAAAACCCAACATAGAAACTCCTTTCAGGAACCAGTTATATCTTTAAGTGAGGGTGTGCATAATAATCTTCTTGCTAAGGAGGGGAAACATATTTTCACATACAAGATATTATTCTATAATCCAAACCCACATTTTTCTTTTAAGACCTTTATATTGTCTACATATGCAAGCAATTTTTTTTATACCCTTCATCAAATTTCAAATCTAAGAGGCAAAGAAAACTACACAGACATTGCCCTTCTCTTCTGATTTCACCAATTAAAACAAATCAGTGAAAGCTGTTGACAGGTGGATAATCTCTGATTGTAATTGTCAGGTGGTGTGCAACTATTACTTTTATCCACTGTTTGTCAGTATTTGATACCTGGAAATGTCAGATAAATCAGGTGAGTAGATGGCAAGGAAGAGAGGTAGAGGTTAATTAATGAAGAGGTAGGTGAGGGTTGAGATGGTAGGGTATTATGATTGTGTAAGTAGAGTAGTAGAGTAGGAGACTAAGTGTTATTATGCCCTTGCTATTTGTAAGTTTAGTTCACTCGCCTGAGCAAGTGGGAGGTGAAACACGTGTTCATAATACAGTCACAGACAGACAGGAATATGAAAGCAGACATGGGCACATAAGTATATCAATTATCAACATCTCATCATATTCCCAATTTAAATATAATAAACTTTGAAACAAAACACTGAATGTGCTTCTTTTTTTTTTCAGAGAAAAAATATATTTCTTATAACATCAACTTTAAGCTTGCTTATGAATAAAAATGAAATTAATACAAAAACTAGTAAAAATAAATCATGTGGCCATACTTTTTTAATAAAATCTCTTTCTTATATATAGCTAATATTACTACCATGGAAAGGCAGAAGCCCGAACCATACACATTTTTTAGGCACGTAATATGAAGTGGTTCCCAGGTGCCTGAAAAATATGATTATGAGAATAAGGAGGTGAGTGGAAGTGTATGGTTTGGCATCTGTCTTTCCATGGTAATGCTGTTAAATAAAGCTAAATGGTAAGAGCAGGACCATATACAGACTGCTTCCAGGGTGGACGCAGGTTCGATCCCTGCACAGTGCTTGTTTCTTTATTCATTTATATGATCTGGGCTGCTCATTTTTCAATCGCTAATAACAATGCTGGGCTGATATAGGTTCCCAATTAATAAAAATCTTTATAATTATCATATTCTGTCGGATATAAAATTATCCATTCTTATATATATATACATACATACATACATACACACACGTATATTGAATTAATAATTAACTGCCAACGAAGATGAACAAAGATTATGTATTCACCCATGTTTGTCTGCCTGCCCACACAATATCTCCAAAAGTTCTCAATAATTTCAATGACATTTTGTGGAAGGGTGGGCCATGGACCAAGGAACAATTGATTAACATTTGTGGTGGATCTAGGAATCTTTTGCCGATTTTGTTATCACCATGGCAAGATAGGACAATTTATTGGCTTTTCAGATAGGTTATCATAAATGCATTATAGATGTTTTTCAAACTATTGATGATATGTCTCTAATGAATAATTATTACAAGCTTTTGTCACAGCATAATCTGGGATGTGTAACCTGATTGTTCAGTTTTTAGTGACAGTGGCAGAGGTATGTGCTGAGTGCTTTCTAGTTTCCTACACAAGTTTACTTAAAAACGAGAGCTCTCAGACATTAATAGTGAAGAAGGTTTTTTTTCAGTCCTTCTTTAACAATTTTTTAAGAAATAAGTTAAAACCTCAACATTACATTACAGTCAGCAGTCTCAATGTTTCTGTCCAATTATTAGTATAAGTTGAGAACTTTTCACAAAATTATAAGTATGCAACAAATATGCCAAATAGGTTGCAGTTAGTGCTGTACTGAAGGACTTAGAATCTCCAGTAAACTGAACAATTACCTGATTTCTAATGTTGACCATATATAAAAGACCATTTACAGCAATAAACTGTCATTTTTTTTGGCAAGGGAAGGGATGTTTTATTAGAGATACAAAGAAAATCTCATATCTCTTATATTTAAATGTGCTCAAATGGATTAATATTATAATCCATCTCCACCTTAAATGTGTCATCATAGAAAAAATACTTCTTCATGACACTGTCACTAATCTTAATAAGCACCAGTGGGAAATCTGCACAATTTATCATACAATTTGTCATTTGTAAGGACACCAAAGCAATATATACATTTTTTTACTGATTTAACCAAGCAAATTTGTTCGACTTTTTTTTTCTTTGTCGCATCAATCCAGCAAAACAGAAAAGTCAACTATCAACCACCACTAAACATAAGCCATTTTGAAAGTTCCTGAAGCAATTGTGAAAGAGTTAAAATCTTTGCACATTCCTTGTAGGATAATTAACCAATCAAAATTATCTTTTTGATCATTATTCTTCTTTGTTTTATTTGTGAGGTTAGCTTTTTTCAAATTTTCAATATCAACCTGTTTAGTCAAAAGTTCATAAACTGTTTATATTAGTCTGGGGGCCATACACTGCCTGACTACGATCCTATGAGTAGGATACCAAAATGTTCCTTAGGATGTCCTCTTTCAGAAAAAAGATGTTCCTAAGTAAAAAGTTGGGATGAACTACTTCATTTGTATAAAACAAAATGGCCACTAGCACACACAAAAAAAAACAGAATATCATATCTCATCTCCCAATTGACATATCCGTGGACTTGAAAAGGGTAAATCATGGTTTTCCGA
>VCCN01007085.1:1100777-1110850 GCA_006491835.1 Architeuthis dux | reverse complement strand
AGCACACAGATACTCTGATTCTAGGCAGAAGTGCCAATCCATGTGTAAATAATCCAACCATTTTTTACAAGTACTATGCTAGCATCTCAAAGCACAAACCAAAAGTCCAATGTGAGCATTAACTTGGATACAGCTAAGTCTGATGCAGAAAAGAATTTGATAAAAATTCATTAAAAAAAATGTCTGTGGTATTTGTTGTAAACCACATATATCAAGGAATGTCTCTTTAAGAGCAATGAGAATATTCTGTCTGAGGAATAGATTCTCGACCCCAAACTATGTCATTTTGTGATTCTCACCACTCACTCAAATGTTATATATACAAGATTGGTGTCAACAGAACAAAAGCCATTCCTCAAGTGTGTTAATCTCCTTTTTCATACAACAGAAAGACTAAGTCTCCATGGTATTCATGGTTGTACTTAGACTAATACTAGCAGGGATACCCAGCATTGGGAAAAAAACTTCAAATACAACAACATAGGAAAGCATATGATATTTTAAAGAGATTTCATAAAATTAAAGAGGAGGGGGGCAATTTCATTTCCCGCACTTTTAACCACTGGCTCAGTACTTCCATTAATTGGTACTTCCACTGATTTTCTTAGAAATAAACAAATCTTTAACTAGAAGCTTACAAATTCGTTTTGACCCTAAATTGACCTGTATGGATCATGGAGGTCAGCATCACCCATCCTGTGTTAATCCAGGGGTCAAGTTACCCTTATAGACAAATTTGAAGCCCCTAGGGTGCTGCCATTTGGGAGTCTATAAGACTTATACATGCAAGCAAACATACAAACAAACAAACAAATATTCGCCATATTTATAGTAATAGATTTGTAAATATATGTTTGCATGGGATGGGTGAGACTTTTAATATCAAACTAATCAATAATCATATTATCTCATAAATTATGATCAATATGGTTCAACATTTTGCAATCATAATTTCATAAGTACAAATACTCTCATCTTTGTTGGTTGTATTAGTGGTATGCTTAAAGTGAATGCAGGATTAGTAGTACTGTCATCTAAGCATTTAATTGACTATTACTCTTATTTAAGCATTTAATTAACTATTTATTACTAGCATAGTACCCATCACAAATGACGGGATTATTTACATATGGATCAGCACTTCTGCCTAGGATCAGAGTATCTATGCGCTCTGCTTAGGATTAAAGTGTCACTCCCCATCCTTATGCCTAGGATCAAAGTGTAGTAGCTGTGTGCTCTTTTGAAAAGTATATACGGATACATACTGCATTTTATATTTGTGGATTCTAGGATTGTGAAACAAAGCGTAAGATATTTTTTAAGCAGAATGTTTAGACTCTGCACTCATCTTAAAAGTAATTTTAAGTTCAATCATTAACTAAGAAACCTTCAACAGGGTAGTGTTCAGAAAACTGATTCATGTTAGCAAAAAGAATCATGTATTAAAAGAAATTCTGGTTATTATACTACTTTTAAGATGTTTTTTCATTAAAATATATACAAGTGATAAAACTTCTAGGGCTGAAAACCAGAAGTGATTATGTTTGTTTTTGGCAAAAATGGATTAAGTCCACCGAACATTCTGTTGTCCCTTGTGCTCTGTACACCTAAAGTGTTTATGTCCATATCTTATTAGAAGAGTTGATTAAAATCATTGTAAAATGTGTCCATATCCTATTAGAAGAGTTGATTAAAATCATTATAAAATGTGTCCATATCCTATTAGAAGGGTTGATTAAAATCATTATAAAATGTGTATGTCCATTACCCAAATGATTTTTCCAACCAGAATGTCTCATTTAAATAGTCCTCAAACAGTTTGGATATAAACATTTTTGTCAATCGACCATATTTTTAGGTAAGCCAATAATAGCATAAATTACTTTACAAAAGACATGAGGGATAGCATGATCATTAACAATAAGGATTAAATTAAAATTTGGAAATTGTATACAATACAACCAAAACAGATATATAACCTTTCATTAGGGGGTTACACTATTCTTTCTCTTTTATCTTTTCATAATCTTACTTTTCCTTCCTTTAATGTCTTTCTCTTTTTTTTCCTTTATTTGTCATTTCCTTTTCATCGCTTACTAAATTCAGAAACTATATATCAAGAAATGAATATATAAAAACAGATGAATATCAAAAAAATTATACAGCTATTAAGAGTTAAGAAAAAAGATTGATAGACCCTTTCATAAACATGAATAGTCTTAAACACTCTAATATGTCTCTACTTAAATCAGACATAATTATAACCCTTTGAAATTGTTAATTGTTCATGAATCCGGATTATAATCATGAGAGGAGAATAGTGCAGATAAGCTTCCAAATGTAGAAGCAACAGATTACTGGCAACTTGAAACAATAACAGAAAACAATAAAGGGAAAAAACAATGATATTTAAACTATACAGTGAAAATATATAAAAACTGAAAAAGTCATTGATAAATCAACTAAACATTCATCCAAATAAACAAATAATGAGATGGGCAAAAAAAGAAAATTATGTATCATTAATTTTTGACTAGTTTTCCTTTTCATGGCTTTCATGTGGCTTCATGACTGAGTTTGAATGACATCTGCTAGTTGACTTTCATGGTCTCGTCAGTGGGGCACTGTCTATGTCAGACGGGCTCCCACAAATAATGGATGCAAGTTTGATTGTCTTTGGAAGCTAATTCTTCATTTCCAATCCATGCTACGTGCTTAATGGTTGTAGAATGTAAAATAACATGATATGAGTGTTGCAATAACAAATAGATGAAAAGAAAAATTAATAATGATAATGCTTCATCTAAGAAATTTGTCTAATTCATTCTTTATCTAACAATATGTGATATGTATCTATGCATTAATATGCTTCATTATGCTTGTATCAATTTACCACCTACGACTGCAGAAACATAATCTATCATTTCTACCACCCATGAGTGTTGAAAAATAAGTTTTCAATATTTCTACTGGAAACTTGCTCTATAGAAATATTAAAGAGTACAGGTCTTACAGAGCTCTTTCAAAATACACTAACTCTACCATCAAAATGTATCTTAATACTCATGGATACATTAATGAGTCTATTGGAATTAAAAAACTATAAATGGAGCCAAACATACAACCAGTGTAGAAGATGCTTGCCACAACCAGTATTTAGCCACATACAACTAACTGTGTTGCTCTATTTTCACAGCTATAGCATTCAAAAGTATTAAAATAACAGATTTAAGCAGAAAAGAAAAGCAGAAAAAGAGGAGTATTTTTCACAAAGAATATTTTTTATACATAAATACATACATGTGTAATAATATATGTACATATGGGTGTCTCATAGTGGAGCAATGGCTAGCAAACAGTTCTTGCAAATAATCACTACTGAATAGTAAGTTTGATCCTCACTGGATGCTCCATACTTGTGGCCTTGTGTCAAAACTAAGCTAAGCTTAGTAAATAACGATAAGATACATACATACATGCAAAAAAGATATGAATGCACATAGATATATGTATATAATATATAAAGATAAAACTAACAGATTTTACTCACTAACTGCTTACACTGATTAACTGGAATTTGTAAAGCATTTTAGAGTTTTTTCCAGAATGACAATTATTGCATAGATGGCTCTGGCAGAGCAGAATAAAAAAAAAATCTGTGTATATAGAGAGTAAAAAGCCGTAGTCATTTATCACAGTTATATTTTAGCACCAATGCATTTGAACTTGTCATATGCAGGCAAGGTTTTAGTTTTACTTATTGCTACCTCACCACTTTCTAACTTCGCTGTAGTCATTTTCTGCACTAACAAAATGAATATGAATGGTGGCAAAAAAGTTAAAAATTTAATGATTAAGATAAAAAAAATGTGTTTTGTCAAATCTGTATCATGTGCATTGAAAGTCAAGAAAAGAGGGATTGTCAGTGATCAGGAACTAATGCAAGCATTATTGATAAAAGGCTTCAACTTCCAACATTTACTTTCTCAAACAGAATTAACATTACATAGAAATATCAGTCATCCAAGTTGAAGAGGTCTCTGGGAATGCCATTATTTGCATTGGATATAAATACAAACAGGTCATGCAGTGCTATTATGTTAGTAAGCAACATCCAAATTAAGTTCTCTTGATCTTATTCTGAATGAATCTAAATGTGTCTTAAGGGAGTTAACTTCTCTTGACTGAATAAAATGGGTTATCATCAGGTAATCAACTGAGATAATGAAACTGAAGAAGCATGCCTTTTTCATAATGGGGCAAAGTCCTCCAATCAATCTTGAAAAGAGAAGAAACAAAATAACTGAGCCAGCAATAAATTCATAAAACCAAAGCTGTAAAACGAAGTATGTTTTGTTTTGGGGGATATTTTTTTAACTGGCATGAAAAGTGCTTCAGATTTCATCAAATAATTTTTAAAAACAAAATAAACTCTTCACATTTTTTTTTCATACTAAATACTAGAAAATCTTATGAGTACATTAGAATCAACAATAAATTCCATGAAGACGCAAAACATTCCAGTCATTTTTTAAGCAAATAGGGAATATAATAACTGTCATAGCAGATATGCAATGGTATGATGTTATATTGGGAGGGGGGTGTAAAAGTCAGAATGTTTTGTATAGCAGAAACATTTTCCTATAATATAAAAGTTTTAATCTCTGACAAGCTGTCTTTTGGCTAAGTGCTTATGGAAAATTAGAATTTAAAAAATCAAAATGAGAGACAAGAGCGAAATGAAGGAAAATAAAAACAGGTTTGGTTAGTCACTCAATAGAAATTGTCACGTGACCAACATCTATTGGCAGCATGCTGTGTTGGGGTGATCAATTAAAAAATTGGAAAAGGGAGTGATCAATGAATAAGTTAATTCTCTCACCTCTTGTTGGGCTGTGATCAAACTAAGGGACCAGTTTAGCATAAACTTACATTGTGAATTGAACGGGGGGTTCAATTCACAATGTTTTTTTTTTTTGGGGGTGGGGGTGAAAAAATGTTTTCTTTAGACATAATAAGAGTAAATGTTTAAATTTTCAGTACCCTAGCTCCATTAGTACGGCCTGTACAAATACATAGCCAGCCAGACCAACTGGAACACTGAAGAAACCATTGTTGATGTTGACAGTTTTGGTTGACAGTTTCTAACAGGATTAAAGGATCATTATGATAATTAAAGACATGCATAAGGGGGGGGGTGACAGACCTGAATGTCAGTATAAGACAAATAAACAAAAATAATAACATTAAACAATTTACATATAAAATTATTATCTTCAGTGATGAAAAAAGATTCAATTAGCCAGTTGCTGGGCGTGTTCACAATGGCAAGGTTAAGTCAGTCTCTGAGATTAACACTCTCTGGCTTTGACATTTTTGACATATACAACCCATTTTTCCACTGACATCAATTGATTTACTCAACTTAAAAGTTCTTGATTTTACAATTGACATTAGCTTCAACTGGAAAAAAGCATTTTTATCAGTCAACAATGTTGAATGAAGGTTATCTTTTCCATTTGAAAATTATTATCTCACTGGAAGGTTTTACATACCTTATCTCACTAAAAGGTTTAGTCTGTAAAATGGATCACCAAAATCTTAAGTAATTGAAAAATTTCAACAATTCTTTCAGTAAGCTAATATTTTTCTATCTTTAAATATTGCTTATATTGAGACATAGATAAAAGGCAATGAATCATCACCCCCGTGACACATCACCTAGCTTCTCCACTGCCCTCTGACACATTGTCTTCTCCCAGAGCTGATAACTTGGCAAATTTCTGTCTCTTCTTTTCTGCTCTGAATGAGTGTTGAATATTGCTTACCTACTGGTCTTTGAGATAAATCCTTACTCTGTTCCTCCACTGAAGTGTTGACTGTTGTTGATCACATAATGATCAGCTTAGTTGTTAATTGATCAGCATAAGCCCCACACCTCCACCTCTAACAGCCGTCGTCATCTATAAAGGGATTGACAGGGAGACTGTCTACCCCTCCCCATGTTGTGTAATTTTTTGGTCAGATGCCCATCTAGTAGATTTGGCGGCAAGTCCCACACAAAGGTAAAGAAGAATGTAATAAACGATATTGTGTTTTTCTTCCACTTTTTGAATCTTCTCCGAAATCCATGATCAGCTAATGCATATTGAAGAATAAAGAGAAACAACTAGTGTCAAGCTGCTACAATCTCATCCTTTAATTCGTCGAATACAATGTGTGAGTATGTACATATCCATTGTGATCTGTGGATGTTACGACAGGGCAGAAGAGAAATGTGGCTTTGGTATCAATAGGGAGTAGTGTGACCTTTTACATCTTAATGGATGGAGCTGTAGCCTCATCAAACACTAGCGTTGATTCGGTTGATATTTCTGTAAAACGCGAAACAACACTGAGCGACGTGGACTTCTCCAACCAGCAAATAGTGACTGCCCGAGTCACAAAGACGTCCTGCTTATATTGAGACATAGATAAAGGCAACGAATCATCACTCCGTGACACATCACCTAGCTTCTCCACCACTCTCTGATACACTGTCTTCCCCTTTTTCTGAGATATTGGAACTTTGCCCATTTTCTCAGTGTCCATCTCTGTGTTATTGTTCTCGGAGTATCACCTACCTTCTCCCAGTGTTTGCCATCATTTTAAGATAAGTCCTGAATTAGAAATTCTAATGTCTAACATTTCCATTCTGACTTTCTTGACATATATTTTCTTCTGTTGATGTAGGAAGTGCCCTCCATAACCCTGCCATGCCACAACTCATACCACCTTTACTTTTCACCTTTTGCTCTCCTTTTCTTTAGGGGACATTCCCCAGTGGTGTTCTCTCGTTCTCTCTCTCTCTCTCTTTTAAAGAAAAAGAAAAAAGAGAAAACCATGCATTTGGGTCAGTTAGGTATGTCTACATATTCCATCACTTGTGCAAGTCGAACTCCCTGATATCAGATAGTGGTGTGGGAAAAACCTGGTTGGGGCGAGTCACACCTCCAACTCGTGTGTTAGTTACTAAGTTAGTCTAATCACAAACAGTTACTACCGCTAGCATTAAAAACCGGCCTAAGTGTTTTTTTTATCTTGCCGCATTAGGTTAGGTTAATTAAAGTAACTATCCTGTATATTATTCTGCATGTGCATATGTACAACTGCTACACTTTAGAGGGAGAGTGCAACCTTTGCTCCTCCACCCCAACAACAATTTCTTTTACTCCTTCCCTATGCCACAAAGTGTGAATGGAGCAAATGCTACAGCCCCATACCAGTTCTTCGCTTCTGTCATCCTTCCTTTTCTCCCTCCGACTGACCCTTGCAATGTAATGAACAAGGGGAAGAATGGAAGAAGGTGCTTATGTTCGAATGAGAGCAAAAGGATTTCAACCTTCACTGTAACTGTCATTCACTCATTACTTCACTATCACAAAACCTAAAAATTAAGTTATAGTAGTAGTAGTAGACCACAGGAATATAGACAGAAAGCAAAAGTAATCAATGATAATAATAATAGATATATTGGGGGGGGGCTGGCAGACCAGGATGATGTAATGTTTCGTCAAAAATCCCTGCACAAGACCCGAAGCAGGCTCAGTCATTGTGAATGTGACAGTCATACAGTATACAAGCTCACTCAATAACTTACTGAGTAACCCCACGGAAGAGTGTCTGTTCACACATGCACAGTAAGATCCCTTCTGATTATTTGCCAAGTTACATCAAGGCCGTACAACTGGTTCTCGAGATATTCAAAATGGCTTGACACTTTCCGAACAGACCTTGTGTGTGTATATATATAAATACATATATATATTACACACATGCATGTGTGTGTTAGTGTAAGGAGATGGAAGAACAAATAGATAGTTGCAGATAAAATAGCTAAATGCTTAAATGAAAGGAGAATAAGCACAAACTGACAAAAAATGTCCAAGTAGATGGATAACAAGATTGTATCCACTTTCAGTCAATCTACATTCAGTGAACTCCATTTTCAGCTAGTCTTTATGTATATACTGGTGTGTAATTCTTTATGAATATACCAGCATATAATAGATGTAAATGAATACTGACCATGCATTAGAAATGCATGGTCTCTGCATTTTGATTTGATCACTACAAGTTCCATGGTTATTCCGAACTTAATAATTAAGGAAACTTTTTAAAGTTTTGATAAGTTTTGAAATAAAGCATATTAAAAAAATTAAAATGTCAATACGGCTTACTCACATTTGTAAATTAGAATCACTGAAAGTGGAAGTCGCTGAATCTGTATGCATTCAACCAATGTATATTGGCACATGTAAGAGTACACTCACTGAAAGCGAAAATTGCTGAAACAGTAGGCGCTGGATGCAGAACCACTGAAAGTGAACTCACTGAACTGACCACACACCAGATAACAATATACACAAAAGTAAAAGGTTTAACCAACTATGTCCGATTGTGGCCACAGAGCTACCACCCTGCACAGTTGCGAGGGTCTACAGGTCCTACACATCAACTCTGTATTTAGATAAAAGAAGAAGATAACAGAGGTTACAAAGAAAAAAAGATAAGAATCAACTGGCAAATATCCACTGGACTGTATCCAAGTAATATATTAACACAGCTACTTACATGTCTAAAAAACCTTATGTTTATAAACTATTTAGCAGCTTCTATTGTTACAACCTGTGGCATCACATATCAGAATATGATATTCTTCCCCACTGCCCCAAAATTAAACTAACAATAATTACTGTATATTTCAGCACTTGAAGCATCTAAAAACCACCCACAAAAATGGGGTTATCTTATAGGCCAGATACAAAAACAGTGCTAAACAGTGAGCTAAAACCATGAAATTCAGACTGAAATTGGGGTCTCCTCTTATCTGAAGAAATATCCAAAATTTTATATGTAGAAAAATACATGTTAAAATGTATGAATGCAAGTGTATCTATGGCTGTAAAAATGCATTTAAAAAGCATGTGTTTTTAACATATTTTAACATTATTTTATATACATATTTAATACATAGAAGCATGTGTTTTTAACATATATTAGCAATATACCTTCCTACAATGCTCTCAGTAGACAAATTCATGCAATGTTGCTGATGAGGAGAAGATATCAAAGCAATCATTTCCTCTCAGTGTTTTATAGTTACACAGAGACCATACATATACAAACATTGTATGTATGTGTGTGCATGCATACAATAGTCTGAGAAGACTGGTGGTTACCATTTGATATTTTTTGGAGAATAAAATATGAATGAACTGTGATAAATTGTTGCCAACTGAAGTATGCAGACATCAACGCAATGTGTATCCATATAAAGATTTTTGTGTGTGTAACACTTTTCAATGAGCACATGGATGCTACACTTTGATCCTAGGCAGAAGTGCCTGTGAGCCACAACTTGATCCCAGGCAGAGCACACAGATACTCTGATCCTATGCAGAAGTGTCGATCCATATGTAAATAATCCTATTTTTGCATATACTATGCTAGTACATAAATATCACACAAATACGTATACTATGTAGGCATGGGCGTCTGCTAGGGGGGGGGGGGGCAAAATGACCCCCCCCCCAATCAGGCCTTGTCACCGAGGGCAAGGGGATTTGAAAATTGGATAATGGTGCAGTAAAATTGTTTTATGCAACCCAAACTTAATGTTCCCATATAAAACAACTGTATTATTATTCTCTGATATATCCCGAATATATCCTTTTGCCACCCACTGTAAATATATCCTTGAGTGTAGCTATTTATTCGTGTCTTCACATGATAAGAAATGTAATACACAGCCTTTCAAAATGAGTACTTAAAAATGCCTGTTGCAACTCAGTATAACCCACAGACATCAGGTATTGAGTTATACCTTATCTATATGCCTCTATTGATAACAGAATTTTCATTTTTTTCTAGAATAAATTGGTATCTTTTACCAGCCAGTTTATTCAATTTGCCTCCAGCTTATCTGCCATAGATGGATATATAAGCTTTTACTGAACATACAAACATACTCAAAGCTCATAAAAATCTCTCTAAATATACTGACACATTAATGCCTAAACAAAATTCATACA
>VCCN01007085.1:1036595-1070104 GCA_006491835.1 Architeuthis dux | reverse complement strand
TGCAAGGTTCTAGGCCAAATGGTGTGTCCAGTAGCGCTGACAGCAAAAACAACCAAGTGAAAAGGGAAGAATACCTTGCAACTTGGCTGATTGTTTGGTCGGGCCATGATCATGGCTACAGTGATTCAATATTTGTTTGAACAATGCAAACTTAATAATAGAAGTTAGTATTCTAATATGGAGACTAGAAAGTTTCTTATGAAAAACTATGATATAATTATTTTCTTGATTAGATAAAAAAAAGTAATAATTTCTCAAATTTCTATTTCATTTTATGATAGTATTTCTAGAAAAGAATATTTGAGTGGGGAGCAAAAAGGGCCTTTACTTATGAGGACATTTAAAAAATGGTGTCAGTGAAATGTTTTTTGACTCAAACATTTGTATTATTTTATATTAGCATGAAATTAAAAAATGTTTCTCATGCACATCTACACAAATCAATATCAGATCAAGCCGTACTAGAACTGCAAAATACAATATGTGTTGTATTTTCTAAATAAAAATGAAAACAGTCAATATTCTATATTAACAAAAGGCTGCTAATGATTTTGCATCTGATGAACCATTTCTTATAGCAACAGCTGCATAATTTTTTTTTTTAAAGCTGTTCATGTTAATGATACAAAAAAGATAAAAAGAATTGCTTTACCTAGGTTAGTAGTTGCAGAGGTCACTGAGGCAAAAAGGTACAAAGTCCAAGCTGAAAATGTTATGAAGCAATGGTCCCACACAGCCCTAGGAAAAAAACAAAGTGAACAGATAGTTTGAAGTCAATTAATATACAGAAAGCAATAAACAAAATATGTTAATGAATAATAATGTAAAAAAAAGGTGATTCAAACAGGTGAGATATTTTTATAAATTACTGTTTCAAGCAAAGCGAAACTGGCTATTGACAAAGATTTCTGTACAATTTTCCAAGTCTTTTTTTTCTTCTTGGCATCATTGTTTAATGGAAAGTTTAACTTAAACTGCTGCTGATTGAAACAAAAATGTGATCTCAAGCTAAAAAAGTGTATATCTTTTGATCGCTGTCTTCCTTGTCGTGGTTGTACCTCTTTTTTTCGGTCTCATTTGTTGCAAAGCCAACTGTATACCCGCGCTTCGCTTGGAATAAACCAATGAAAGTAGCCTTGGAGACATGAACTGATATTTTAAATCTTTTAACATTAATTTTTTTTATTATCCTAGTGTTTTTTCATTTGCCTTGAAGTTTTATACTTGTACTAGGTGTAGGGCTTTGGATTGCATGCTGGGAACTAACAATAAAGACCCAGCATTTTGGATCTTTCTCGGCAAGAAAAAAAATGCAATTTAATTTGGAGGGTGGAGGGGGTCAAATTTTAAAATTATAGGCATTAGCTTTTGGTGGGAACTAATGAAAAAGACACATCAATTTTATTAAGAGACAAATTTCAACTAATTTAACTCAAAAAATTAACATTTGCAGCAATTGAAGAAGTATCAGTAATTATATTTGATTATTCATGTTCATTGATTCAGTTTTCTTGCTGTTGTTCTCAATTTGCTCGCTGTATTTAATTTGCACGCTGTAATTTTTAACTTGCTCGGGAAAAGGTATAGAGCAATATTTTTTAACCTGACATATTAAATTTATGGGATAAGCACAAGAGTTTAATTAATAGAGGATATAAGTAGCTCTAAAAAACATAACGTCCATGATCAATATTTGATTAACAAACTATAAAGTGAGCTTGATTTTGATGAAGATAATTTGATTAATTCTTTGTCAGCTATGGCCTAATTTAGATAGGTATATACATATGCATAGATAGACAGATATGGACAGAGATATTTATACCATGAAGATATTTCAGATTGGGTGTAGGAAGATTGTATGTATTCCTTGAAAATCAGCATTTGAAATGCTGGCTTTTACTTGGGCTCAAACACCAACCACTGCAATAATCTCAGCTACCACGAAGGTCTGACAGACAGATGAAATGGTTTCTACAGATTGAGAAATGAACAAAATGAAATAAGTGCCAATCCATACATAAATAATCCCTTCATTTTTTATGGGTACTATGCTAATCTATCAAATATTTGTTTTAATGTTTTTTGGCTTTTTTAGATTCTATTTTTCTAGCATTAATAATTGTTATATTCATAAACAGACTGATATAGATTGTTGAATAAATATAGTTACACTCAAATAAGAAATACAGGACAAAAGGTGATATATTGAAATGCAGAGTCTTGTTATAAAGATAGAAACAAAAAGGTTATAAATATATATATAAATATTCATAAATATTAGAAACTATCAACCAAAACTGTAACATCAACATAGATTTCCGCAGTTTTTAAGTTGGTCTGGCTGGCTGTCTATATATGTATGTATCATGCGTACAGACTGCACCAATGGTGCTAGAGGGATGAAAATTTAAATATATGTCTAGAAAAAATGTTTTTTTGTTTTGTTTTAAATTCCTTCCTAAATAGGTTTTTGCAATGTAAGTTTATGCTAAATTGGTCCCTTAGTTTGTGTCCAGCAGCATTCACACTTGTTTTTTGAAAATTCATATGCAAGAGAAGTAATTTATTCATTAATCACCCTTTTTTCCAATTTCTTAATAGATCAACCCCAGCACGGCATGCTGCCAAAAACTTTGCTCTTGTGACGGTTTCTATTGAGTGAGATGAGACAGATTTGCAGACATATTTTAGATAGATCAATAGAGAGAGGGGGTGAGAGGGGAAAAAGAACATTGTGCTTTTCCACGCGTCATTTTTATTTAGGAACACTACAAATACTGCATTAAAATCAGGCATTTAAACTTAAAGATTTTTGTTGTTTTCCATTCTTTAAATTTTATACTGAACTTGCTGAAACCTGTCCTATCGGGCAGTTTCCAGCTAATATATAATATGTATACTGAACATAAAGTAAGGGTTTAGCATTAGTTACATTGTAAATGGAGCCCCCCCCCCTCTAAAAGCCTTTAAAAAAATTTATTTCTGGTATTTTTTAAGCTTATTTTTAATCGTTAATGCTAAAACATAAATGATAAAACTTCTTTAACTTTTTTGGCTTATTTTGTTGTTTTAAATTTATGATTTTCAGTGTATTTTTCAAGAGTGTAAAAAATATAACATAAATTGAATAATAACACAAATACTGCTTTTAACAATATTTTGCTTTTATTTTGCTAAAAAGGATGTCATATTAAATTTCCTGCTTTTTTTTGCTTTTTTTCCAAGAAAAAGTTGTTTTTTAAATTGATTCCAAAAATATGTTTGAGAATAATTTTATACATTTGGTTTTCTGTGAATGAAATGAGGCAAGTTATAGAATTTTTTTTCAAAGAATTATAAATACTAAAAATAATAAGAAAACCAACCACTAAAATTAATTCATCCATCCCCTGTTCCTCTTATGCTTAATGGTGCAATGGTGACAAATATCTGCAACAATACCATTCACAAAATAGCAGCAGCTGCAGGAATGGCAGCCATGTATATATTGGAAAACTGTTTATAGCTTACAATGAATACACAAGTATGCACAAACACACACTTACCAGTGTTTTCATGCATACAAGCAGAGTGCAGGCAATCAAAAACACATCTATATACAGTTGAAGCCGCTTATTGTGACCACTTTGGAACAGGGTCTTTAGATAACAATTACCGGCTGATAACATTAACCCTTATAGCACTGCCAGGCCGATATATCAGACTTGATAAAATTAGCCAAAAACACTACACAGGCAATATATCGGCCTAAAAATTTATTTAATAAATAAAAATAAAAAGTATCTTTTGCTATTTAGTCAAAAAGGCCAGAGCAAAGGATATAAAAATTGAAACAATTTACATTCATTATTATACACAACTTTACATTATAAAAAATTAATATAAATATTTTAATTCAATTTATAATTCATTTTAAATAAGTGTTAGGGACTGACTGATTTTGATTACAATGACCGTTTGATTACATTATATGTGATTACAATAAACTGCTTCCTCTGCATATAGACAATATTAATGATTATTACATTTAGAGAACACGCTTATTATGTTAAGAGCCCCCCCCCCCCATTCGTGTTTTGGAATAATGATTTCTTCAATGAATTGAAGGCAAGTAACCAAAATACTTTAAAGTCATGGTTTCATACCATGGACGGAAAGCGGGGGTCCAGTTAACAGTGTATTTAAATTGTAAAATAAAAAGTGAGGAAAATTGCATTGTAAGTGAGGAAAATAAAAAATGTTAAATGGAACATTATTTAAATTTCTCTATGCATCCAAAACAAACTCTTTTATTTAGAATCTAGAAAGATATGGAAAATAAATGAATGTTAAGATCAAGAAAGATCATTTTCAAGGTTGCTACTTAACATAAACTTTAAAGTTTCTGGAAAAATTTAATTTTAAGAGGACATATTCAATTATGACTAGAAAGCACTCGCCGCTAGAAAATCTATCTTACGGACAGGAAAATAAAATTGGCGATATTATGTGTTTTGGACATATAACTACGACGTAGGGGAGGTAATTGTGTATGGATCTGCTCCAGAATTTAAT
The DNA here is from genome assembly GCA_006491835.1 of Architeuthis dux. Lineage (NCBI taxonomy): Eukaryota > Metazoa > Mollusca > Cephalopoda > Oegopsida > Architeuthidae > Architeuthis > Architeuthis dux. Next base: position 1,065,547 of record VCCN01007085.1, on the reverse strand, counting down.
CGGTTCTTCCTCTGCCTATTGTCCACCCTTCCAGAAAATCTTTAGAACTTTTGGAGATATCTTGCGAACAGGAAAGAATGTGAACCAACAAACAAGCCAACAAACAGACGCGACCAAAAACATATACCTCTTTACAACTTCGTTGACAGAGGTAAATAATTACTTATCCACCACTGACTCATATGTCATGTGACAAATCAGTGTTAAACAAAAACTAAAGTTTTGACCAATCATGAGAGCTTTACCAACATGGCTAACAAATATTCCAAGATTTGTTCAAACAAGTGAATTCATTCTGTGTTGCAGACATTGTTCTCAAAGTTACAGACAAAACAGCTAAGAGTATAATAGTTTACCATACCATCAAAAATGATGGCGTATTTAAGTCATTTTGCAATTACTTAAATAAAATTATTCACAGTTGAATTGAGTTTTAATATAACAGAAAAATAATTTGCAAAATGGTTCCTACTATGTCCTCGGAAGAGTCCACAACATAGAGATACATCACCAGAAGAATCCACTACATAGAGATGGGCAATTCTAAACCAAAATAACACTTACTAGCTGACTTACCTGCAGAGAGAAACACAAAACTCCAACCATTATTTGATAAGCTCCCTCCATGAGATTGAACACTGACAAACCCCTTCTTATGACTAATGTACCATCAAAAATAAATGATTATTTTTTGTTAAATTTTAAGCTCATCTGTTTATTACTTCCTGTCTTGGTCTTAAACCATTAGACTACACAACTGGAATCTGCAAACAGACATAACTTATCAATGATGCATCATTGTACTATTGTGAAGTTATGGTCAATGTGCGACCTTTTAATTACTTTTAATTAAAGCACATTTTAACTAAGTCCATCTAATTAGGTTGTTCAGTTAGTGTCTCTAATAAGAAAACGGAATTAGTAATTAAGTAAGTTAACACCAGAACAGAAAATCTTCTCACGATCAAAATAAGCATATATTTTCTCACGGGCTCTTTCCTTTCAGAGGTCAAATGACCAAACACAGCTGGGAAAGAACCCTGCAAGGCCGAGGTCATTAACACATCTCGAAATTACCCCATGCCGTATAACAAACGCATTTAGAACAGATTATAAATTTGGGACTTAGAATTTGAAATTGAGCTAGCATGGATCAAAGGTCCATTTTCAGTTGTCTGATATTTTAAGAAAAGAACTCTGTAGTGTTTTTTGCGTTGACTTTGGTCAGAAAGGAATTTTACAAGATACCCCAGACTGGGATTTGATATATAGTAATGGAAGTGGACACTTGATCATGGAAGAATGACACTTGATCAAAAGTAGATGGACGACGAAATGTAAACATGTATTCTGGAAACTGCTGTGTCTGACGGTATGTCCGTTGACGAAAATAAACACCCTTACACTATAAACGAGAGACATTTGTTTCATCCTTCAATTGCACGCTGTGCAGTTCCTGCATCTACTAATGGTATGTTTGCACATTACACAATACTAACAACCGTTACGCAACACTATATTTGGTACCATCATAATACCATGGCATGACTCTTTATCAAAACGTTTCATCAAAACAACTTTTTAATTTAAATGAACTAAAAATTGAAAATAATTTTAATAATTTAAATATAAAATTTCCGTTTCAAATTAAAATTTTTGAAAACTGTAATAGATACGCCCAAAAATGTTCACCGGGAAATCGACACCCTATTTTAAAAACATAAAGAAGATTTTTTTTTTAATTTTTCTTAAGTTTTTTCTTGTTCTGCTATAAAGAAAAAAGCCCAGGTTTTTGTCTAAAAGAAGAAAAACAATTTTATTACTTCCACTTTTTTCTTGAATTTACCAGCAAAAACTGCCAATTTTCTGAAAAAACTTCAGTTCTAAAGAGTTTACTGAGAGAAAGTTTGTATACGATTTATCTCCAATCTTTGACATAAAGATTTTGAAGATAAAGTTATCTTTTGTACAAGTTTGGGTAAATAGAAGGGTAGCCTTGATCTCACCCCCCCCCCCCAAAGTTATGGGTGTATAGTAAACTAGACTGGGCTCTCTAGCCTTGGTTGACAACCAGTCTAGGAGACTGGTAAACTAATTCCAAACCCAGAGTGGAGCCCTTAAGGCAGATTGGTTCCAATAGGTCAGGTCAAGGATTACTCCTTGCTGCTGGTACTATGTAACCCAATACAACCTGTTGCATGTTCCTTGGAGAGGAGTAGAGCACTGCTAAGTAACTCCCATTGCCCTGAGAAATGCCATGAAGGGGAAGTATTCAGCATGGTACTCCAAAGATCTACTAAGGTCATGGGTGGAACTGGAACTGGATGTTATACAGTATAAAGAATGACAGAAAAACAACAAAAAAACGTTTGTCAACAGCCTTAGTTCACACTAAAAATCACCACATCTTACAAACTCTATATAGTCTGTTTCATTATATAGTTTGTACAGATAATTATTCAATAGAAAAGGTTAAATGGAGAATTTTATTTTCAAAATTGATTATTAAAATCTCTGAAATAGTTTCTATTAACTGACTTTCTCTTTGTTAGGTTAACTTGGCAAACTTTCCTGTTTCTCAGTTAAAATTATACACAGACACACACACACACACACACACACACACACACTCAAGCCACAAAGGACAGGCAATTATAGAAATGGATAATTCTGTCATCTAAATATGCTCTTCCACAAATGGAGATGATATATAGAGAAGGTGTACTATAGAGACTTCATTTATGTAGATGACTTTTTTCTATTTTTAGATGTGTCCAAAACATCTCTATAATATACTTTTCAGTAGGTCTATCGGTCGGTTCTGATTACGTTAAACAGAAAGAGGAAGGAAGGCGGGGATTTATTTACCAGCTGCATGTGACATCATTAAGAGAACATTTATTTAATCAATTCTCAAAATAAAAAAATAGATGACGTATCAAGCGTTTGTTTTTTACAATGTTGCCAAGTATCACTTGTTATTAATAGTTAAAACTGTCTTCAAAAATGGCTAAACCTTTCAATTTCCAGCTAACTTTATAGCTAAAAATGTTATATATACTCATTTAAAGCACACGTATCAAATAAAATAACTATACACTAAGACTCCAGAACAAATTATTGATAAAAATTGTACACTTTAATTTAAACATACTAATTGTTTTTTTTTGATAGACTGATAGGGAACCATCCTCACCTTCCTCTTGCTACTACTACCACAACTAGTAAAGCTCCTACTACTTCGTTTAGAATCCCTTTGAAATCAGAAATCACAGATATGGACGTAAGGATGGTGGACGCATCGTTGAACTTATGGTTCTTGTTTTTTGATAATTACAGTTAAATGGAACATCAATTACAAGGAATAGCCGCTTAATATGACCAATTGTGCAAGAACAGAATCAACTTTTTAAATCCATTTGTCTTTTTTATGTAAATCCATTCAAAAGGAATGACCGCTTATAGGGACCAGGCAATTTTATTGATCGTCAAAAACATGTCAAAGCATTATCACCAGTGATGGATGAATAATCACAGCAAGAACTTTTTTTTCAGGACATAAACAATCATTATAAATAGTATTCAGTGACAGTAATCAATACTTTCAAGTATTGAATATTTAATATGAGGAGATGCTAAAAAGTTCTGACTCCGATCAAGAAGCAGATCTTAACTTTTCAACACCCCCTGTATGCATTAAAAAATGTTAACTCCACAAAAGCTCAGCAACAATACCAATTTTTTGTCAGATCGTTACATAAGGATACACAGTAAAAAATATTAAAGTGTTGGTTAACTGCTCACATGGTCAAATAAAGACATGAAAATAGAGCACATTTCAAACAATCATTCTGACATTCCAATAACAGTAATACATATGGTTACTGCATACACATGACCTAATATATTATAAATAACAGGAAAAAAACTATGAGTGCTTCATCTTGCATACTGTTTGAGTGAGAAGCTCTCAAAGTGGGTGTCGTCTTTTACCATTTTGGATTTTCGGTCATTTTCAGAGCTTTGTAGGAGGAAAAGTACATAAGATACTCCTGATTTGATTACACTTTTGAATTCTGCAGAAAGAGTTAGCCTTAGTCACAAAGTTTCAAAGCTGTATATGCCAAATCAAAGGAGCTGTAAATGTCAGAGTTTGGATGTAACAGCTTGTTTCAAAGATTTTTAATTTGAAAACTATTAGAGATACAGACCTAATAGTTTGGATTTCTCCATAAGTTTGGTATAGGAGTAACTGTGATTTTTTTTTTCAGGGAATCTGAGAGGGTGACCTGGGGAGCTCTGGGTGATTTGATATAGAATGACTCATATGCATATATGCAAAATTGAAAAAGAAATAGCCAGCAGTTAACAGAAAGTCAATATTAAATTCATTTTAAAATTTTCTCCAGTAAAAACAAAGCATGATATTTTTTTTAAATTACCCAATTTTCAACAGAGAACATTCAGTAAATAATATATTGCTTTCACTTTCAACACTTTAAAACTAGACCTCCCAAACATAACCAAATAAAAGGTGCTATGATAGTAGAAAACTTAAAAGTGAATAAAAAAAGACTTTGAATGATCAAAAATCATTTAGCAAACTAAAGACAATGACCAAGTTTACTTATTTTTTATTTATTTTGTTTGGTTAATGTCTGGTGAGAATTTCTAATGTGGGATTGGCAGGTTGCAGTCAAGTGCCACCTGCAAATACTTCCTCCAGAAACAAAAGAGAAAAAGATCTATTCTCTTTGTATTATTGATGATGGCCCTCCAGATGTTGTGCACATGTAGGAGTGCACATTGAGCTCATTTGAAAATCTGCTTCGATAGTGAAACAGAGTTTAAACTTTGTACAAGCTCATGTTTTGTCATATTTATATTTCAGCTCTACCCTTTGTGTATTGAGCACTTTTATAATAAAACAACTTAAACAATACATATACATCTGCATATTTATTAACCTTATTTATTTGCATATACATATATACACACACACACACCAGTATATAAACTGCAAGCAGGTGTTATCTACCATCATTAGCTAACATCTGCATGTTGTTACACACAAGGGCATATTACAGTACAATTTTCAGTGTATGGGCAGAGCTAGAATAGTTTACTCAAGTACAATTGTAGTGGACATATGCATATGTGTATGCATATCTGAGTATTCGTAATCATGTAATGTGTAGAAGTGTTGTTTTTAGCTATAATAGATGTTTTATATTGTTTATGATTGTGAGTGAGTATCTGTCTTTTTGTGTCCATGTCTGAATATATTTCAGCCTAGACAAGTAGATATATATGATCATTGCTAGGTCTTCTCTCCCAACCGGATTCTATTTAATCAACAGGAAATGAAAACAAAAGTCTTCCCCATCCCAATTTTAAACAATCAAAACCAGAGAATTTTAACAAAAGATATGACTTTGTCTGAACCCCCACCACCACCCAAACTTGTTCTTTTGGGTATTTTTTCCTGTGTGAAAGTCTAATGATAAAAAAGTCAAAAAACAAGCTAGAAGATGTGATGAGTCATTTTTGGTACCAATTACTTCTTTTCAAAGAAGTATTTCTGGTGTTTGTGACACTAAGAAACTGACACAAACTTGGCATTACTTTCTCTGCATTCTTTTTGTTTCCAGGCTTGATACCGTTCATCTATTTCAGAATGGTTTCAATATTCTTAATGGCTGCTATACTATAACAGATTGCACCTAAAATCCTATAATATAGAGTATTTATGCATAACTAAGAATTAAACAAGGGTTCAATCCCCCAAATAGATGACTGTAGGTGGGGGGAGGATTTTGAGATGAAGTCATATATATATATACTAGCTGAAGTACCTGTTTATGCCAGGTTAAATATTAAGGAGTAAAAAAAAAAATGTCTAAAGCTGAAAAAAGTTTCCCTTCACTTTTGACCCCTTAAAGTGGAAAAATGTTTTGACGCCTTAAAGGATTATATATAAACATATAAAACAAGGATATATGTATTTGCACATTGAATGGAAAGTAAGGGTTGAGTTTACCATTACACAGACGTCCCCCCGTTATGATACGGGTGTTGGGGTCCAAAAAAGCCAACTGCATTATAACCGAGCCACGATAAGCAGGGTTACCAATTTAGCTCTTTTGGGGCTAGATCTGGCTCTTTTGGACATATTGTGTGGACAGTCATGAGCATATACATAAATGTATGAAAAGAAAAAATATCTCTCAATCAAAAAAAAATTGAAATTTATTGAGTATTTTTGGATATAACGTATGGAAATACGCGGCTGTTGACAGAGGTAATAATGGAGTACAGCCATTTCTGCAATTAGAGAATGTAATGTTTACATTATAGATAATTCTAAAATTAGTACGGAACATACAGAAAAATAAGATTAAATCCTGCCCAGCAATTAATATTACTACTAAAAATTGAAACAAATTTAGTATTCAAATCAAGTCATTAAAATGAAAGAAAAGAAGAAAAAAAACTGAACCTATCCTAAACCATCCCGGTAAAGGATAAAGGAATTTAAGCTGTATAGACTTATCCAAATTCACCAATCCCAAATCTCCTAAAAATATTAGTCTGGTTAATTAGCGATTAAAATTTTTTAATCTGTCCTTGTCTAGTACAGTTGGTTAGTTTAGCACAAAGAATAAAATAGAAGCATAATTAGGGTGAATAGCACCCAGGGAGGGAAAAAAATAATAATAATGGTGTCTTTTGAAACCAGTCTTTTTTTTAAAATTCTCACTAACTTATTGTACTGTTGCGCCACCATTATGCTCAGATTTGCTGTTCAAGTCATGTGCCTCACTTATCTTACACCAACTGGGCCCTGCTGAGGTTGACAACATAGGATAGCACACCATAGTATAGTCGGAGGATGTTTTATTCTATATGAAATCTTTCTTAAAATATTCAACAACAAAAAAATTGGTAAGCTCACATGCCAGAAAAGGCAAATTTCATGTAGCGAGCCATGCCTTGCTCCTTGAATAATCAATAGACCACTCTTAAACTCATGGCATCAAAATGCTGCTAATTAAACATGATGCTCACTTCCATTATTGTTTAGTCGGAAAATGCTTACTCTACATTCCTTATCAATTAGTTTCTAATTTGTACTGAATCTAAATGATATCATTTATCAAATTTTGTATAAACATTACAGCACCTTTATAATACTAACATTAAATATCCATGAGTAACTGAACACAACATTTTTAGCATGGATATAATAACCGCATACCTGATCAATTTTGTGAATTGAGTTATTTCTCTTAACGCCTTACCAGATCAATTTTTTCCACCCAGCGTTTCATTTATAAACATATTTTTTTTGTTTTATAAACTAAGAGTCTGTAATATAGGAACCATGAAAATATGGCATGCCATGATGGTTGATGGAGAAGAGTGAACACTTTGAGCAAATCACTCTCCCATAGCTACAGCCCAGGCAGTAATAACTGTAAAAAGTTTTTATACCCACTGTCAACTTTGGCCAGAGCCAACATATTCAATTGTTTGAAACTGCTCTCTCATAACTACCACTGAGGCAGTAATAATTGTAAAAAGTTGTTGCGCCCATTGTTAACCTTGTCAGGGGCCAGCATGTTTATTAACTAAAAACCTTCAATAAGGAATTTCTAATACTGTTGCTGCAGTTACATAAACAGTTTTAAGAAAGAAGTTAAAAGCGTGACCAGTCATAAAATTGTGTCACTCTCTTATTTTTAAATAGAAAGTGTTCAAACTTGGAATACCAATCGTCCTCAAGTTTTTCTACATACATGATAAATGTACTGGGAATGAAATGCAGTATCGTGCATGTCATAACCCCTGGACAACAGGAATTGGCTTGTGCTATTTTTTTAAGCACTTCCTGCTTATCTAGACAGTTGACATTGGTGTCAGCCTCAGCGTCTCGGATAAGCCAAGCTTTTAGGTAAAACCACCATTCAGAGTCAACTGGTCGCACCTATTTGGCGTCTCCGAAATCAGGCCATAGCTAAAGATCAGCTAAATCTTCTAAATGCTAACCACACTCTATTCTATTTTTACTCCCTATTGTCTCAACCAGTACTAAAGCCACTAACTAATGCTAATACTTAAGAAGAAACAGATGAACTGAAAGAACGGACTGATCACCTTATGTTTCCACACAAAAAAAATAGGTAGGTTGTCTTTTCTACATCTTGTTTGACTTTGTGACTTCCTTCGAAACCTAAGTAATCACTGTGCAGTACAAGAAACTAAAACTTTAAACCAATCTTACCTGCAGCTTTTGGCGTGAAGCCAGTGTATTATATGCATATTCATTGAGAGAGAAAACAAATAAAATAAAGCAAATTTAGTAAAGAGATATTTATACACCTTTAGTATCACACATTTTACAAGTACATGTTTGGACTGTGCTTGGAAGTAATAGCAATATTGTTTAGTGTCAACTTTTAAATTACTTTTCGTTTATTTTAAACACTAACAAATCGTGCTGTCCATCTTCAGCAACTGGACTGATTATTTTTTTAATGATACATTGATCATAATTCCTTGTTTATATATTATCATGGTAACAATCATTACAGAGCAAAAATAATTATATATATATTGTAATAGCTTTTAATATTACATTTTATGTGAATTTTACAAATATTCAATTATAGTGACTAAATAGTGAATGACCTGTTTTTGGTAGACCAAGCAGACTAACCCAAAGTTTTCAATTCTGATAACAATAGAGCAGTTTAAAAGTAATCATTTTTTTCTTCTTTCTGTGTTTTCTTTCCAGAAGATAAAGAATTTCCTAAAGCAAATTTTAAAAATGTGACAAGGACATGATGAGATGAAGTGAAGTATGATAGACAAGGACATATTATGCAAAGATCTACACCATACAGAGATAAAATATATTGAAAACTGCATGAAAAGAAGCCCCAAAGAAATCAACTAAAACCAGACACTACTGCTTATACAGAACTATTTTAATTATCAACAAAACTAAGTTTTAATAGTACATTTCAATAGTATTGTGGATTTTACATATATATCCTGAGATGTTTCTATGACTGCTGAGATACGTATACATGTCTCGTATATCTCAAGTCATCTTGAGATCAACAAATAAAGCAACAAAACATACATGAATACTAAAGAAATAGTTTTCTGGGTCTGTAATGGCATTTACAGAAGACAGGATTTGCAAAATAATTGCACAATGTGGATCAGATGTCTGGTTTAAGTCTTGCATCTAAACTTGCTCAATATGGATTAGATGTAGATAAACTGATATGTTAAATAGATACTGAAGATTTTGCTGCACATGCACAAATGTACTGACTGATATGGAGGCAGGAATATTATGTTGCACCAATCTTCACAGAGACAAGAGCCTGCCTGCTTTGAAAATAAACATTAAAAAATATTCGCTTTTGCTTGGGTCTGAACACCAACCACTGGAGCCAGAAGTAAATAGGTAGCTATCTCAGTCAGTGAATCTGGTAGACACATATGAACAGACTGAATCAGCTGAAGAGGCAGACAGAAACAGACTTAGATATACTTCATGCCATGAACAGTTATATATATAAAAAATTAAATGATGATTTTCTAAATTTAACAAAACAAGGAGAAAAAGAAACAAGGATTTTCAACAATAAAGAAACAGATATCTTAATATAATAAAGGAAAATCAATTATTTTTAGTTCACACACCCAACCAAGAAATATTGCTTTTGAAGGAAAAATCTATATTTTCTTGTGCAAAAAGCTTCCAGAAAATTTTTTTAATTTTAACTTAAAAATTCATTGAACCATATTGGACATACACAAATAATTTGGTAACTGCCCAAATTATGTAAAATTGCACTGATAAAACTGAAGAATGCATGCAAATATTCAACAGAGCATTGGAAATTTGAAGAACGAAAAAACTATTTATGGTAGCACTAGCAGACTCATCTCCCATGCATGATTTGGCTGTGAAAGGCTGTGTTGCAAATGAATACAGATTGTTAGTGATCCTGGTTCTGAGAAATATTAAGATTTTATTGTTGACCTCATCTGGAAAATCAAGCCGTATTGCTTTAAAAATTGGTTTCAGAGCACTTAAAGTGTCGGTTCCATAATTTTCCCGCAAAATGATATATTCAAGTATTTGTAAAAGCCAAGAAGACCTAGCATTCATAATGTCAAAATGAGGGGTGGGGGATGTAGCAAGTCGGTTATGGTCTGTTAGATCATAAAGCCGATAGATGCACTTGTGCGTCAGTATTTGGTCTCGTGTGTAAAATTGGTGTGAGAAAAATGTATGCAGTTTTCTTCAGTAAATGAGATCAGAGCTTAGACTGACTAAACTGTAAGGAAGACTAATCAAGTAGAAAATTGGTGAATTACGTCACTAATTTGTGACGTCAAAATATTTTTTTATGGAATTTATAAAATTTAATACATTTATTTTTAAATAAAATGACAATCGTAAAGTAGTGAAATAAAGGAAAAAAAATGTTCTCTTAAAAAGGGAGAATCTTTTAGATGCGCAAAATTTATTATTAAAATATTGAAAAATACAAGAACTGCATTCATCAACCCTATTAAGACTCTTCTTGGAACATATATATCCCGAGGTGTTTCTATGACTGCTGAGATACGTATACATGTCTCGTATATCTCTTTTAGAAGTCTACTGGGACATTTTAATACAGGCATTAAGCGCCCCAATAGGTTGAAAGGGTTAAACAGAATTAGAGAATAAATTCTATGAGTACTCAACTTCAACTAGATCAGCTGGGTAACACACAGCACCTAGCCCTCCACTCCACCCCGCACAAAACAATGCGGCTTTACATCTAGATAGGGAGAGCTAAGAGAAGGGCTGGACCCATGCCATCATGATGGATACATTTTTTTTTGGCGGAAGATTGTCTAAGATAGTTTGATAGGCCGGTACTAGTACTATTTTTTTTTCACGTAAATAAGTAACCTAAACTCAGATCAGATGTGTTGCTAGTTTTTTTTTTTATCAAGATGTTCAAATCTAAGCTGGTAGACGGTGAAGGCATCATTTTTTTAAAAATGCCAGTCACGCTTTTTCTATTTCGGTATTTCAAGACTAAAAATACACAAAAATTAAAAGTAATTATTGAAGAAATTACAATAACTTTGTTTTTAATGTGAAAGAAAAGGCAAAAGACTAGAATGGTGTCATAACTTTCAGGTCTCACATTGCGGATATACTTTATTTAAAATGTTGACGGCATCAAATCAAATCATCACTCACTCTCTCAAATTTCTCGTGGCCAATTTAGAAAAGCCAATTTTACGACAGTCACACACACACAATTGCGGGTTGCATGAAAACGTACTTACTACTAACTACTACTTTAACAAATCTTTTTTTTAAATAATAAATAAACACAGCTAAAATGTCACAAGTTTTATGAGAAATAGTTGCAGTAAAAGACCGAGTAAGATATTCTGTGCATTTTCTTTTAGTATTTTTACAAATCGGTAACGAAAAAAAACATTTAAGAGAATAAAATTGTAGCAGCAAATCTTCCTAGTTGGCTACCCGGGATTTTAAATTTGAACGAATACAACATGTTACTTATTTTCAATCAATCACAATACTGGATGATTATTCAATCAATATTGGACGATATATTGATAAAATCATTCAATTTATTATCAAGATTTGATAATGATTCATTGATTATCAATCAGAATTGCATTTAATGCAATTCTGGCCGGTTTGTTTTTCTCTCGATTGCTTCTTTTCTGTCCCTTTCACTTAATTGTCAAAAGAAGCAGCTGCAATTTCTTCCTTATTGGTTTTTGTCTATTCGTTCTTTCTGTTTTTCACTCTATCCTTCCTTCTCTTCCAATTGATTACAGAACTCCCCAATCATTTAAAACTTAAATTCATCGAACGGCTATTTTCTTTTCGTAGTTTTATTCCTCATTATTACCTTTCATAAAATGTTAGTTACAATTAAGACAATAACGAATTAATTGAACCGGTATTAATTTTCTCTTTCTTTTGTTGGTAATTCAATGTTTTCTTATTTAATGTTTAAATGCACTTAATTTAAAACAACAACGTCCCCGTGCTACGGGGGGGGGGGGCTTTTACAAGTACCTTTTTTAATGCTTAAAAAAGTCTGGGTGGACAATAATCAATTTTAATCTCTAGACTCCTCACTCTCATGATAGAGTCACAGACATTCGCTTTGGTACTACCTGGAGTTGTTGATAGGATAGGATAGACAATACCTTCACATTTCACCTTAAGAGGAAAGTCAAGGCATTCCCTGATGTCTGCAATGTACAACAGTCTGTGTTTTTTGTTGTTGTTGCTTGGAGTTTTCAACAACCCACAATTTTTTAAAAGCGATAACAGGAGAAGGAATTCATTAAATAAATATTGTGTGAGTAATGATCAGTCAAAATATTTTATGTAAATGTCAAATATTCTTAATTTTAATTAAATTCTTTTGACATTATTATAATTTCCTTCATGTCCTTTAAAGATCTGAGCCCAAACTCGAGTATGTCTAAAAAGAATGAAGATAATACATTCACGATGATGAGGGCACCCGCTGTAATTAGTTTAAGTTTCACAAGCCGTTTCCAGGAAATCGACCCTTAATTGCTATGGCCTTGTGCCAAACAAAATCTAAACTTCTAGTGTTCTCAGTGCAGAGGTTTACGTGTGTGTATGCAGATTGTCTGTAGTTGACGGGATTGATATGATCACTCCAAATCAATAGAATAAATCTCTCGATGCTGAGAATAGTTGAATTGAACAGAACAATAATTTAAAAACGAAATAAAACTAGGGAGATGGGGGAGCAAAATTTAACGAATAATTATATCTGTTTAGTGTTTAAGAATAGGAAGTGTTCTTAATTTATTAAATTTTACAGACAGGTTCTGAGATTTCTCATTAATTCAACTAAAAAAATTAAAATTTTTAAATGTAGTCAAATGAGAGTTTTGTTGTTGCTGTTGTTTTAATTTTATTTATATTTCAATATCCGCATTATGAGATGTCAGTGTCAACATTAATAATGGGTTCCTTGATCAAATTCGTATTGAGGCGACAAAATTGAATTGAAAAGAGAAAGGTGCCATCATTTTTAATTCTACTTTACCCATATGTCAATGTGCCAATAAACGAATTCATAACATTTACAATTTTAATGTACCACAGGCACTGGGCACTAGCAATCTTTGTAGTAGTTGTGGTACACATGACAAAGGATGAGGAATTTTCCAAAATGACCCGATATCGCCAGTGTGAGTGTGTGATGAGTGATTTAGCACCAAAGACTGACATTATTTTATCATGCCTCAAATTGGGAGCCCATATTATTTAAAACCGTTCTAAAGTAAAGTAGCCCTTCTTTTGGGAGGAGTAAAAATCATAAAATATTTTTTTTTTTTTTTTAAAGGTTTAACTGAACAGACAATAATTGTTTTCAGTGTAGAATTTGCAGGAGAATCGTGACATTTTCTAACGACAAACACTTACTGTCATTACAGATGATGGCTATTTTATTATTTTTTACACAGAAAAATTAATACAAACAAAGCACTATGGGATGTCTAAACCAACCCTAGATGCCCACTATTCGTATTTAAAAACAATTGTAAATCTGTGTTGTTGTACAATGATGACTTTGCTTAGTTTTAAAAAGCTAAGCATTTAAAGTAAAAACAAGAAAGTGCTTCATGATGACGTTAAGCTGGCCATGATGCGGTCATCTTAAAATTAAATTTTAAAACAAGACAGACCATACATGTTTTAAAAATGTGTCTGTGATGCGTTTATTCCCCTCGTTTCTCTCAACAATCCTGAACGATTAAAGCCATGCTAACAAAAATTTAAAGTTTTAAGTCATTTTTATAATAGGAGATGTTTTAGTTTTAAAAATAAAAAAGATACCGATTTTGTTTTTGCAACAAAAATTCTTCAATGAAACAAACTAGTGAACTAGACCGTGTATAAAATGCCAATAAATAAATAAATGAATAAATACGGCACATGCAAAGTCAAGTGACAATGTGGTGTCAGGAAGAGAAACGGAGACAGAAAAGCAATAGAGGGGGAAGGAGAAAGCCGGGTCGGAATAACAAAGAAATAAAGGGGGCGGCTACATTTTCATCAAGACTTTTCTCTGACCATATAACTGAAGACGGGTTTTAGGAACTTTTAACAGCATTAACATTTTTTCCGAATCGTAGAAAAAAATTGTAAATTACACAATTTTAAGAACACAAAACCCACGATTTTTTTCAATTTTGGGGTTAAGAAATCAACTGGATTATCGAATAGTTTTTGTTTTTTCAATTTATTACAGGGTTTTTGGTTTGGTCAGTTAAACAAAATTTCCATGGCATAGCGACTACTGTTTAATCACAAGCATTCAGCAACATTCGATCCATTATATCCGCTCAAACTACTAGTCTTATGAAAATTCGTCTGTTATTTGCATCATGTCGAGAGAAAACTAAATGCAGACAAAAAATTTAGAAATTAAAAACTCGACTGCTGCTTAGTTTTCGATGTCATGCTTTGTGATTAATTCAATTCACTAAATCAAAATCTTATTATTTACACAATAATCGCTATTATTGTTAAACAAAATGCTCTTTTTCTTTCCCCGACCCCCACCAAAAAGTACACATTTTCTCATTTCTTTCCGTTGTTCCGTTACAGATCATTTTCCATTCCATGTAATTTAAGGATGTAATATTCAACCACAACCAATGAACCACCTTGTCGACATCATGTAATTAATAACCCCACGAAATTTATTTTTAAAATATATTACTACAAGACGTTTCTTTCGTTACAATATGTTTGTTTTTATCATTTCACAGAAAAAGATGAAAATATCTTAGGGAAAAAAGTCAACTTTAGGTTTAAGGACTCTGAAGTGGATGGACCTGACCAGATAGAGAAAAAAAATCACAACTTGACAAGAAACCGACCGACAAGACCCGTGTAATACATTCAAAATGATTATTGCAAAATACAAAAACCCAATACATTTTTCACAAAAGTAAAGAAATGGAAGCCTGTAAATCAATAATCTGACTGCAGTTTTTCAGTTCAGAAAAAAAAAATCACTGTTTAGTGTTTTGTTACATTGTTTTTTTTAGGATCGGCTGCTCTTAACTTAAATACAAGATCGTGTAAAACTATAAATTTGCACAGCAGTCTTAACGCTGCATTACATTTGCCTTCATAACTCTTCTTAGAAAGATCAATTCAAGTCATAGACAGTAAGATAGGTAAGCAAAAGACACGAGAGAAATTAAGATTATTTACTTACTGACTGACTGATTCGGGAAAACCTCCGTCTCTTATATTTGTTGGTTTACTTACTGTGAAGCTGCTTGTGGGTGTGTTCGTGCATCATTGTGTCACGTGAGACTCCTTACTTCCGGGTCCACGCAAATGGACATCGCTTAAATTTTTTATTTACTTTTTCAGATTTTCTTTTTAATTTAACAGCGACCACTGATTCTAGATAATGAGAAGCAGGAATGTTTTCTTTGTTTTTATGGGAGTGCATTAATTATATTCCACGTGTACTCGAACAAGTTCTATTTATTTTCATCTTACTTTATTTTATTTATTTATTGTTTTAATGACATTAGTTTGACCCGGGTATCAAGTTTATTCCATTCATTCAGTTTTAATTTGTTTCTTTATTTTAAAATATTTTATTCTGAATTATTTATCTATATATTTTATATATTGATATGCATATTTTTTTTAATTCGCCTTTCTATCGATTTGGTTTAAAAGAATATTTTAGGGAAAAAATAACAAAATTCTGACATAAAATTAAGAGCGAGTACCACAGACTTTTGACAAAAGGCGACACCCCCCTCCGCGACATGTGTCGATACAAACGTCTGCAACTTGTAATCTATTAACATTATCGTAAAATAATATTTGCGTTATTACTAAGAAGAAAGATTGTAGAAAATTACCAACTAAAAATTATTTATGTAGACAATATAAACCCGGAGATAATCGGGGTTGAATACTTGTTTATGTTTACACTCGCGAACCGGTTAAACCATGAGGATTTACATTAGGAAAATTTAACTCACAATTCAATTTACACACACATTTTAAAACTTCACTAAAAATATGCTAATGCGCCGATTTCAATAAAATGTTCGATGTATTCAATTTCGAATGGATGTTTTATGAAAAGGGTATTTTGTAAGAAAATCTATGGAAATCTTTTTTTTTTCACGTTGCCATCTCCAATTTTAATTTTATGAAATCTCAATAAAATATCATTTGGATACCCAACAATATATACATGTCTATAAAGATAAGTCCCCAGAGAAATTAATTCAATTGAAATTTTATTCGATGCTGTAGGCTGTTTTTTTTTTTTTTAATTGGCCCTGTGTAGGAAAATAAGAAATTGTTTGGAAAGTTTTTCGTTGCCTTTTTTATTAAAATACAGTGCACACTTTTTGTTTTTACAAATGTTTTTTTTTAAATTGTCATTAAATTATTAATGTTTATGCTTCTTGAATCCCTCTGAAACATTGTTATTCAAAAAGAACGGTGTTTTACTTATTGATAAATATAAGATGTTGATTATTTTTTGTTTAATTACATACATTTTGTCAGGTACGGTAGCGCGTAATTCAGAAATATGATTTACCCCCCCCCCTGCATTTATCACTATGTTGATGAGGTGTTGACATTTCCTGTCAACCTTCAAAAATTAAAAATTTGAAAGCAAACACGCCCTGACGGTAGATATGGTAGGTGTTGGTAGAAAACTTTATTACTTGACATTTGAACTGTGTTCACCCGTAAACGACACCCCTGTCAATACGCCAATTAAGGCGGAATGTTTTTTAGTCAAAAACTGTTTACTAGTCTGGGGGGCAGCAGGGGCTACCGTGCACCCCGCCCCCCATGATTCTACATTTAGGGTACCAAAATGTTCCTTAGGATGTCCTCGTTCAGAAAAGAAGATGTTCCCAAGAAAAAGTTGGGAAGAACTACCTCATTTGCATAAAACAAAATGGCCGCCAGGACACAAAAAAAAACAGAATTTCATATCTCGTCACCCAGTTGACATATCTGAGTACTTTAAAAGTCTATATCATGGGTTTCAGACATGAGGGATTCAAAAATCCACTTTATTTTACCATAAAATAATTAATTTATGGGTATTTCAGAATTTTACAAGGAAATTTCACGTATACTTTATAGGCAAAATTGCAGGCCCCTGGGCTAGTAAACACGGCCGTAATTCGCCTAGAAATCCTCTGTGAGTACACAAAAGTAATTTTTTTCCCTTTTTTTTTTACGTCTAACTTTATGCTATTTTCTTGCAATTATAACCAAAATTAAACTTTCAAAGAAGATATTTAATCATTGGAATACCCTTTAAAAGTGCGTGGTACAAGAACAAGAGATATTCACTTGATCACTGTGATGTGCTCGGAGAGAAATATGGTAGTGGTTCAATCGATTTCATTCTAGTTAAAATTTAAGATAAATTAAAGTTCAATGTTGTTTATTAATGAGTGCCAAAAAGTAAATAAATGAAAAGATTATAGTTAAAAGAAACTATTTGGTCTTATCGTCTTAAGTGATACACCTAAGACGATAAGACCAAATAGTTTCTTTTGCTCCTTAATTTAATGTTCTGGTTATATTAGCAATACAATGATTTTCCATATGAATTTAAGAGTTTTCACGAATAATAGGCCACATTGTCTTTCTAAATAAAACCGTCTTTTTTTCGTTTTTTTTTTTTTGCTATACGATTATGGCGGCACTTAAGTATTGTTGTTGTAATGTTCATCTTTCAGCTTAAATATCCACTACGCTTGGGGCATTGTTAAATTTTATTGCAGTAAGATACTATACTTCAGTTCCTTTAGGTAGAAATGAACTTCTCGCCTTCTTTACCCACTTGGTTATGGGCGCAAGTAGCACGTGCAGGCTGAGCGGTGAGACATCGAAAGGGAAGGGAAAAGAAGTAATAAAACTCCAAAAACATGTTAAAATAAATAAGTCAACAAGTTTTATTTGTGTGAGAAGACCACAGAGAAGAAATGTACAAACATTTATGATAGTATCTTTTTGGTATAATCGAAGCACTCGATACAGATTTATTGTGAGTAAATATATTTTTACAGTTTGAATTTCTTTTCATAAAATAAATTAACGTGAGTCAAGGTAAAGTTCTTCGGATTGAAATACAGAAAAGTTCTTTTGAAGAAATCTTTCAGAGGTTTTTAGTTGTGTTAATGTAAATTTTCTTTACTGGAATATGAGCAGTGTTGATTATTGATGGTAACTTATAGGTTGAAGAGATAGAAAAATGCGAAGTTCCAAGTCAAAATTTTCTTGTTAGTTGAGGACTCAGTGAACAGCCTTGTTGAATATTCTCTGTTAGGGAACGAATGTCGTGGTAAACGTTTTCTTATGTGGATTTTGAATGGTGATGGTAGGCGTGTTGCATATTGAGTGTCAGAAATGTTGAGACGGGTGATGAAAAGGTTAGAATTCAGTCTTGGCGATCATTTTTGCTATTCGAATGGCAACTGGCTGAGTCCTTGGGGTCGAGAAAGGGGGACGCCCGTGCGTGTGTTGGTTTTTCTGTCAGAGAGTCACTGGAGATGTGACGAGGCGCAGCAAGGGTTGGAATGGGTACATATTGCGTTGTTGGAATGAGCGCATGTCGCGCTTAAGAGTTTGGACAGTCATGACGTGATTCCTGCAGGTGACTGCCGAAAAACCGTTGTAGAAAAAGGTTTTTATAGCTTGGCGAAATCTAAAATCGGCTCACCAAAGCCTATTCTCATAGCATGTTATTGGTTTAAAAACAACTTTCTTTTAATTATGACTGGTTGAATAATTTGTTTAGGTGTGGGGGTCATGATGTTGTGTGGGGACTTGGCGCCAATTTACTTTTTGGCGAAACTAACCTAACCTGGTCGTTTAGAGCCGGAAATGACATGAATTGTAACTAACCAAACCTGGTCGAATTTTATCACAGTATGATTTGGGACTCTGGGGCAACAACGACTCTCTCTCTCTCTCTCTCTCTCTCTCTCTCTCTCTCTCTCTCTCTCTCTCTCGCTCTCTCGCTCTCTCCTGTATACCTAGCTTTGACACGATAGAACATTCCTCAGAAAAAGAGAAATAAGTAAAACTAAAAACTGTGTTTTTGTGATTAGTACAGTGCAATTAGGGTTTAACTTTGGAAATATGTAGAGGTGTTCTATGTGATCTTCATCCAAAAAGTTCCAACAAATCATGTGGTAGGTTTTCGAGTTATCGCCATTTGCCCATTTTGGATATTTTCATTTATTGCTTTTAAAGGGTAATAAAATCAAATTTGATAATTGAAATAAACATTATTTCTTATGTTGACCTGAATAGATTACCTTGCAGAATTGTATTTCTTTCAAATGACATGAAAACGACCTTTCTAGAACAAACCAGTGCCGAGTTATCTTTGTTGCAATCTATGTACTTCAATAGATTCCGTAAGCATTTTTGCTAGTATAGTCAGGTTCACTATGTTAAAAAATAGGGTTTCGTTCAAAATTTTGTAGATTAGCAAAAGTATACATTTTTGGAATCTTCAGAGCATGGAGGATCCGAAACCGAAATGTTGGCACTTGCGTAAACACCTAAATGGCCTCCATTTGGGGTTTTCAAAATAGCCGCCGTAAAATACATAATTTGAGCTACCTCGGCTTCTAGTTAACCTAGAAACATAATTAAAGGCTAATTCTATGTTTTCTGGGTCAAGGAACTTAATAAAATGCCTCAAAATGGTGCTAAGGATTAGCGAAAGCAACAAACAAAGGTATTTTAAAGCCATTATCTTTACATTTATGATATAACTTTATAAGTCCTTTGATGTTATAGGTATGGATTAATAAAGCAAGAAAGCAGCATTGTTAGTTATCAGGTTGAACTATAAGTTCTATAAACAGATCTACTAGGTCTATATTGTTCAGGAATATGCTTTTACAGAGCTTCACTGTCCTGAGTTTCATTTTCGGCATTACAGTCTGCGTTATTTTCGTAGTCATTTCCACACAAACAAAGGTCTGTGCAAGTCAAGTTGTGTCTCCTGTATGAACACCTCTGGGTTGTGCAATGGCACTGACACCTGACCAACTCTACAATGGCCCGTGGGGCAGGTGATACCTTTGTAGTGGTAGGTAGTATCTCACCATGTTCATTTTGATAATAGCCATGTTTAAGTGGGACGAACAGATGTCTTCAATTTGCATTAAATGCATGTACACTAGTGTTAAAATTTAAGATGATGCTTATGTACGCAATTCGAATGGCGAAAGTTTAAATGTTTTTATTCCAGGATCTACTCCTTGTACAATTTTTTTGACAGAAGCATCTAGTTTCAGAAAATATAAAAATGTTCAGGTTTTATACTTAAAAAAAAAACTATATTATTACCTAGGAACAAAATTTCAGTCAAATCCCAGACAGGTGGTTAAATAGCTTTGATGACTTGACATGGAATGACCCAAAAGTGAAACAAGCGTTAGGATTATGAGTCTAATGATGCCACAAATGGTTTTTTGACCCAGTAAACATAGGATTAGTCTATTTAATTATGTTTCTAGGTTGACTAGAAGCCGAGTTAGCGTAAATTATTTTACAGCATTTTGAAAACTCAAAATGGCGGTCATTCAGGTGTCTACACAAGTGCCAGCATTATTCTTTTAATTTCCCAGGCTCTGAAGATTCGAGAAATATATAGTTTTGCTAATCTACAAAAACTTTGAACGAAAATACGAAGTGAACATGACTAATAGTGCAAAATATGTATTTTACGGCTGCCATTTTGAAAATCAAAAATGGCCGTCATGCAGGTGTCTGTGCAAATGCCAACAAGATTTTCGGATTCTCCATGCTCTGAAGATTCCAAAAATGTATAGTTTTGCTAATCTACAAAGATTTTGAACGAAACACTATTTTTTAACACAATGAACCTGACTATACTAGCAAAAATGCTTATGGAATCTATTGAAGTACATAGATTGCAACGAAGATAACTCGGCACTGGTTTGTCCTAGAAAGGTCGTTTTCATGTCATTTGAAATAAATACAATTCTGCAGGTAATTTATTCAGGTCAAATTTTGAAATATCAATTAGCTTTCTCATAGCAAGAATGGGAATATCCTATCAAGTGCTCGTAAACGATTTTTGTATTTATAATGGCCCATAATTTCATAGTAATACAATCTATTGACATCAAACTACCATAACATAAGAAATGATGTTTATTTCAATTATCAAATTTGATTTTATTACCCTTTAAAAGCAATAAATGAAAAAATTCAGAAATCCAAAATGGGCAAAATGGCAACCATTTTGTGGCAATAACTCGAAAACCCGCCACATGATTTATTGGGACTTTTTGGATGAAGATCACATAGAACTTTATATATTCCCAAAGTTTAAGTTTGTCAATCTAAATTCTGAGCTTTGAACAAAGGATTAGCTAATTGCACTGTACTCGATATAGAGTTTCAACTTTTTATTTTTTATTTTTGTGATAACTTGTGCTTCGAAGGAAGTCATGAAGTCAAACAATATGTATAAAAAACAACCTACCTTTTTTTTCTATGTAGAAACACAAGGTGAGCAGTCCGTTCTTTCAGTCGTCTGTTTCTTCTTAAGTATTAGCATTAGCTAGTGGCGTTAGTACTGGTTAGTAGTTGTGACAACAGGGAGGAAAAATAGAATAGAGTGTGGTTAGCATTTAGAAGATTCAGTTGATCTTTAGATATGTTTGATTTAGGAGACGCCAAATAGGTGCGACCAGCTTCGTTCAAAAGTTGACTCTTACTGCTGACTTTTCCTAAAAACGCGGCAAACTCGAGTTGCTGAGGTTGACCCCAGTGTCAACTGTCTAGAAAAGCAGGAATTGCTTCTAAAAATAGCACAAGCCAACTCTTGTTGTCCAGAGATCATGACAATTTTAATTTCACACCACACCGTCACGTGTTCAATTAAAGCAGAGTAGTTTCTTCCTAACACATGCTGTCACGATTCAAAATGTATTATTATTTATGTTTATTGAAACCTTCTTAACTGGAAGCAATGATTTCTGGAACGATCCATGGTGACCCAATAATCATTGTTTGTAGAAAGTAATTGTGGGTTTTTCGGGACCGAGTTTCTAATCCCGATGCCTTAGATGGACTGCTTTGCAGGGCGCATGGGCTCCGACTGCCCTGCTATTTACCCATAGCTGGGGTTGGTATTCATACCTTTCCCAAGGGCCTAAGTACAAAGTGAACGAAAACTGTCCCATCCCAGTTGGTCGATTCCATCCCCCCTACAGTTAACCGTTAGTCCAGGTAAGCAGCATTTTTTAAAACAAATTTGTAGAATGTGTAAGAATACTGGTTATTTAGAGACGAGTCGATGCGCCTAAATAGCCAATATCTCTACCAGAATTGTTAATAGATAAATAATTAAATAAATGTATAGGTGTAGCAGACTTTACAAACTCAAATGTTTCTCCAAAAGTTCTCCATAAATTTCAATGACATTTTGGTGGAAGGGTGGACAATAGGCTACTGAAGAACTGGTTGGATCCATTCACAATTACCTCCCCTACGTCATGGTTATATGTCCACACCACATAATATCGCCAAAAGTTCATGTCTGTTCACACAATATCTGCAACATTTCTCAATAAATTACAATGAAATTTTGTGGGAAGGTGGGTAATAGGCTACGAAAGAACTGATTAAATTTGGGGCGGATCCAGGAATTTGTTTTTGATTGCGAGATATTTTTCCATTTTGTTATACATTTCTGTATTCGCTCATGTCTGGCCACACGATATCTCCAAATGTTCTGAATGAATTTCAATGAAATGTTGTGCAATTGTGCGCCATGTGGTGAGGAAGAAGCGATTACATTTTGTTAGTGTACCGCGTTGTTGGTGTACCGCGTTGGCAGATGTATGCGCTCTCCGGGTGATTTCTAGTTTAGTAATAAGATTTCGCCAAGCAAATTATGTGAGAGTCGCGAAATCAGAGAAAACAGCTAGAATCGAACACTGACCGCTGATATGGCAGGTGTGGTCCCTTGTGTTTTGTCAGCAGTTTATTGCTGTACTTTCTATTATTTGTCAGTACAGTAAGTGTGTCTACAAAGGAACTACTGCATGCGTTCATTTGTTTCTCTTGTTATCTATCCTTCCTTCACATCATGATCATTTTTTTTATTTCTCACTTTTCTTTATTTCTCCCTCTCTCTCTCTCACACACACACTTCTTTCACACTCCTTCTTGTTCTCTTCCTGTCTCAATCCGATTCCTTTTTTGACCCGCTCTCTTTAGACTTTCCCCCCTCTATTTCACTCCTTCATTTGTCCTACTTCCCAGCACCTCATATTTTCTTAAGTCTGTATGTCTCTGATGCACCAACGAGTTCGTGGTGATATTAGCGTAGAGAGTGACACATTGGTTATATTATAACTGTTTTTGTAATACGCTTACAATGTCTGCATGTTCGTGACATAGGTGCACACACACACACAAAATCACCATATCACACTAGTTGGGTGGTGAAAAGAAAACAAAAATCGCATATTTAGTTGCTAACTATCTTGAAACGGTTTATCGGTTTTAAAACCGCAGTGCCGGCTTCCCTTGCTGTTGCCGTAAATTGTCACAGGGAAAAAGTCACAGAAAAAGTCACAATTTTGGCTAGGAAAAAAGTCACAAGTAAAAGAACACAACATTAGCTTCTGGCTAGGAAAAAAGTCACAAGTAAAAGAACACAACTTTAGCTTCTGGCTAGGAAAAAAGTCACTGGAAAAGTCATATTTAATTTATAGTAATTATGGTGATAAAATAAGATAAGGAATATTTTAATATAAATAAAGTAAATGTTGACGATAAAAGTCACATTTAATTTATAGTAATAAAATGAGTAATATTTTAACGGTTATCCCTTTTATGCACGTCATGTCAGCCTGTCAGTACTAAGGTCAGCAATTAATGTAAGTTTGTATGCACGCCAGACGTCAGCACGCCATTATTGCTAATGTACGTGGCGTACGTGGCGTACATTAGCAATAATGGCGTGCTGACGTCTGGCGTGCATACAAACTTACATTAAATAATTGCTTACCTTAGTACTGACAGTCAATATCACCATGAATACAACTAGTACGAAGGTACGCTAGTCTAAAACATTATTATTTACAACCCAGTGCTATTGCAGTACTTTGGCATTAAAGTGTATTTAAATACACTTTAATGCCAAAGTACGCACAACGCAAGTAAAACACTACAACCTAGTTACTATAATTGATTTTTTTCAATTGTTAAATTATTTGCATCATTCTTTAACAAGACAAGACAATTTATTAAAAATAAATTTAATTACGGAATAATATTCTTTAAAAAAACTCAAATTGTAAATATATTTTTAATTATGTTTATTTTAAATATCGAATATGGAAAATAAAATTATTAAAATATTGAAAACAGTATCGGCCTTAAATATCTATACGGTTAAGTAAAAAATAGACTGGCGTGCTGGCGTACATTAAACAAAAAGACTGGCGTGTATGAAAAGGATAACTAGATATTGACCAGTTGGTGTACATTAGGGTATATTTATAGTGATTTAAACTGGCGTACCTTCATACTGGTTGTATTTATGGTTATTGATTGGCGTAAGCCAGTATTTTTAAACAAAACATTTTTTTGTTTAACCGGAACCCGACCCGTATAAATTTGACATCTGAAAATCGATATTTAAGGCAGATATCGTTTTCAATATTTTGATAATTTTATTTGGAATGTTATTTGCCATATTTCATATTCAAAATAAACATAGAAATATCGAATCACCGTCGCCACGATCACTGACTCGACCGAACAATCAGCCAGTTGTTTTTTTTTTTCTTTTTTTTTAAGACTCTTTTAATATTGTCAGCGGTACCCGATTTGGCCTAGAACCTTGCAAATTCGCATGAGTGTACCATTACATCTTCTAAAAACGTATTTTTAGAACTTATTTTTAAAAAAGCACTGACACAAAAAAAACCCAAAATTCCAAGACTCTATTGTGTCAGTGCTTCATCCCAAAATTTGCAAATTCGCATGAGTACACTTTGTAGACACCTTCTAAAATATTTTTTTTTCTTGCATAAAGATTACGGCCCATATTTTAAGATAGTTTTTTAACTGATAACACATTGATAACAACTTACATAATGTCATGGCATTACATATACGTTAAAATTGAGTATAGAAGTGCCTGTCTATCTGCATGTGTCTGTTCGTCCGTCTGGTTAGGGTTAGAGTTAAGGTTAAAAGTCACAGAAAAAAAGGCAAAATTTTGGCTAGGAAAAAAGTAACATTTAATTTAATTTATTGTAATAAAATAAGTAATCTACTCTAATAATGAACAGTTTGATTTTCTTGGTTCGCTGTCCATAACACTGGACTTTCTGCTCAAAGGTAACAATTTTGCTTATGAAAATATCTCCTACCCACGATTTGAAACTATGGACCCTTCCAGGTAAACGAATTCAGTATTAATTATCTAAAAGAAACATCTCATAGAAATCCAAATATATCCGTGATTTTTGAATGAATCAGGACACATTTCGTATAGCAATGATAAGTAAGTTAATTTTGCTGGCCGTTGTTAGAACCTCATTGGATCACTCACTATTGATGATCTGATACCAAACTGCTATGTTAATGAAAAATATGAAATTTAAAAGAAAAAACGGATCAGGACACATTGTATAGCAATGATCAGCAAACTAATCTTATTTCCTGTTGTTAGTGGGTCGATCCTCACTATTGATTCTTTGATACCAAACTATGCTAAGTTAATAAATAATATTTAAAAAAGACGGTCTAGAAGGCACATTGTGTAGCAATGGCCGGCAAGCTAATCTTGTTAGTGGGTTTGATCTTCATTGGATCTCCCAGTATCGATGGTTTGATACTATGTAAAACTACAGACTCTTCCACTGAAAGGAATTCAGTATCTTTTTCTTAAATGATCACCTCATAGAAATTCAAATATAGCTTGTATTTTTGTCTCTAGTTTATATTTTGGCATGATAACCCTGCCTATCATGTAGCTTAATGATAGTAATCATTCTGTAAACAGACCTACCACCATATAAAACTAGAAAGCACTCAGAGAGCATGAACCTCTGTCAACAGAGGAAAATTGCATGAATCCTCCCAAAAATGTATTCACTTCCCAGGCTGGACAATAGGCTACGGAAGAAGTGAAACTTTTGGGAGGATCCATGCAATTTTCTTCCATTGGCAGAGGTACATGCTCTCTGAGTGCTTTCTAGTTTTATATATCATTTGCATCTGCTGATAGGACTACATATTCCGATAATCTATTCCAAAGTCCTACTACTCTATTGCTAAAAAAGAATTTTCTGATATTCAATCTACTTCTATTTGCTTCTACCATATATGTGTGGCCTCTCAGTCCCTTGTACCCCCTTCTAGTAAAAAAATCAGGGTTACTATTTCTAAACCAGGCATGATCTTAAACATTTCTATTAAGTCTCTTCAATCCCTCCTATTTTCTAATGATGTTAACCCTAGCACTTTTAGCCTATCCTCATAACTCATACTTTTTTTATTCCGGTACTAACTTTGTTGCTCTTCTCTGGATTATAGGCAGGGTTATTATTGGGTGGTACCAAAATCTGGTCTGGCCCCTGGACTAATTGATGCTTCAAGTTGATTTGAAGAAATTATTGTACATCTGCTCTGTAAGATGTCAATTGGCTAAAATAGATGCAGGCTATTAATTTATAACACTATGAAAGGTGACAATACTGTTTAATTTCTTATTTTACAATTTATTCTTAAAATATTGATTGGCTAGATTTCAAATCAATTTCAATTGAAGTGACCTTGGAGAATAGCGTTCTGTTGACCATAAACGGATTTTTATTATTTTTTGGTTTTGTTTTTATTACTTTTCCTATTTTTATATTATACTTTAAATTCAACATTTTTATTACGTCATTGAATGGAATTCTATTTTACTATGTCAGTTGCAGGAATGAAATTCTATTTTACTATGTCAGCTGCGTCCCTTAGTGTGACAGAAGACATCTGCACATTTCTAATTATTATATGTATGGATATAATGCTTTTAGTTTTTTTTTCTACTTTTAAGGCAACACATTCAATAATTTATTGTAAGTTCTGTGACTTTTTCCAATGACTTTTTCCCCTACAACCAAAACAAAAATCCTAAACTCTAGTTAGTTAAGCAACTGATTACTTAGTTAAGTTTTATTGGGTGCTTATCATAGATGGTAAACTCTCAGAAGCCATTGCAAGTGGGTGTAGGACAGTGGTTCCCAACCTTTTCAAGTCATTACCCACTTTTGTCAATAAGATTTCTAGTATCCCCACCTTCCATTTATTAAATTTATTAAGTTGTAACAAAGAATAATTTAAAATAATAACTTTATTTTGCATATAATTAGACAGCTTCATACTAAGAAATAGTTTAATTTTATAATTGTACAGATGCTGCTGTGTATTTGTTACTCAAAGAAAGAAAGTGAAAATAATTAGAACAGATCATTTGAAATTCCAATTTATTACAAAAAATAAGAATTCTGCTATCATAACTGATATACACATCAATGTGATCTCTGTTCATATTTTTTGCTACTAGTCCTTTGATTTGTTGGAGCTTATTTTGAGCCTTCGACTTGATAGATAGAAGTGCAGAGAACCCTATCTCTAGACTGGACTTATATTTTTAACTAAAAGTCTTATTCCCCCCTTGGACCCCCCCCCCATTGGGAACCATTGGTGTAGGAGTTTGATTATTGCTGGCCATTACCCTATCAACTGTTTTTGTTGGTTCTTGCTTGCTGGATAAACTGAGCTTATGTGTCTCTAGTTAAGTTTAATCATGATTTTTCTCTTGATTATTTCGTCCCATTTTGTGTGCTTTATTATTCGAAACTTTAATATTTGTCTGAACTTCTATGAGAGTTGTATTTATCTATTATTCTTCATATTTTCTGTATGCAGTATTATCATTGTTGGTTATTGTTTGGACTGACTAGAAACTAAGGTGGCCAGATGTCTGTCTTTACGCAATCTGTCCTCCATCTGGTGCCACCTCGAGCTAGATTTTAATTTGTTTTGGGTTGTGACTAAAAAACTTATATACTAAAAATGAAAGTAAACGTCCCCCTCTCAATTTTGACTCCTGAAAGAGAAAAAAAATTTCCTCTTCAATTTTGACACCTAAAAATGGAAAAAGATTTTCCCCATATTTGACTCCTAAAAGTGAAAAAAAATATTTTCCCCTATATTTTGACATATAAAAGTGAAAAATGAAAGTTCCTTATTGTTTCGCCCCTAAAAGTGGAAAGTAAGTTCACTCTCAAATTTGACCCCTAAAAATGAAAAAGAAATTCCCCCTCGATTTTGACCCATAAAAATGGAAAAAAATTTCCCCTTGATTTTGACCCTTAAAAGTGACAAAAAAGTTCCCCTTCTATTTTGACCATTAAATGTGAAAAAAAATCTTCCCCTTGAATGAATTTAAAAAAATCTTCCCCAAGATAATTTGACCCCTAAAAGTGGAAAATTAAAAATGAAAGATTTTGGCTCCTGAAACTTGAAAATAAAAGTCCCCTCTCAATTTTGATCCCTAAAATTGAAAAGATTTCCCCACAATGTCAAAATCGAGGGCAACCTAAAAACCTAAAAATGAAAAAAATATTTCCTCCGATTTTGACCCCAAAAATTGTATTAAAAACTTTCTCCTCAATTTTGACCCCTAAAAGTGAAAAATAAGATTCCTCCCCCCAGATTTTGACCACTTGAAATGAAAAAAAAATCTTCCCCT
>VCCN01007085.1:1018644-1036107 GCA_006491835.1 Architeuthis dux | reverse complement strand
GTACAACCAATAAACAGTGCGATATGAGGTATGTTTAAAAATGTCTTAGTTCTTCTTAATAACGAATGCATCCTTACGTCATTTTGATTTCGAGAATTGATTTTTTAAAAAGTACCAAATATTCTTTTTTTTTTTTGTCATAATAGTGTCATTAAAAAGTAAGGGATCATTTAAGCATGAACTAGCATGTAAATCTAACCTCACCCCCCCAAAAAAAACATATTTTGGGGGGTGATTTTCAAAAACTAATTTGTTAAAAACATTACCCTGGATCATATCCGTACCAACAGAAAATTTCACAGGGTTATGTCGAGTAGTTTTTGCAGTAGATGAGTACATACGGATGGACGGACCTTTGGTGAATTATAATAAGATACGGGGAAGCTACTCCTTTTCAGTGTAGTTAGATTTAGATTATTTTTTCTCAGGCAATGCTGGCTAGTCTATATTATAAAGTTCTAAAATTTATATATATATGTTTGTATTCTAGGATGTCGAGAACTAAGTGTCACAGAACAGAAATAAAGGCATGTCCAAAATCAGCAGGTCTCAAAGTATGCCCAGCACATACCTTTAGGTCAAATTTTGCAAAAAAAAGAATTTGTAGATTCCTTTGGGGTCTGCCTTTGCACTCTCTGAAAAAGTTTCTTTAAAAATGTTTTCTTTTTTATGTTGGATTTTCTCAAAAGTTTTTAGTTAGATCCATAAAAATATATATATATTTTGAATCAGAATAATTGGTGGAAGGTTTCTTCACCATTTATTTGAACCTATATATATATGTGAGGGGGAACAATGATTTTTCAAATTTCTTTTTAGGCACTAATTCGTGACTTCAAAATCATGGCAGCTCAATAGCTGAGTGGTTAGAGAGACAGTAATTGTTATTTGGTGGACCGTGTTCAAACTCCAACGGAGAAAGTTACATTTTTTCCCCTTTCAATTTTATTTCCTTTCAAATTTTTTCGGAGAGCACAAATAAAGACCCCAAAGGAATCGACAAATTCTTTTTTTTGCTAAATTCGACTTAAAGATTATTGCTCATCTGACTGAATTGAAAGCAGAATTCATTAGATACTTTCCGGATATAGATGAAAAGCGTGAAGCCTGGAAATTCATCAGGAACCTGGAAATAGCTGATATCTCAGACGAAGTGCAAGAGGAGTTTCTTGAGTTAAAGTTCAACTCCTCGGCTGAGGAAGACTATAAGATACTTGATCTAGAGATGTTCTGGGTCAAATACCTTCCTGTTTACCCTTTGATCTCACATCAAGCTCTTCAGATTCTGACAATGTTTGGATCAACGTATCTGTGTGAAGCTGCATTTTCCACACTCATTGCTGTCAAGACCAAGTACAGAAACAAACTTGAAGGGATCTTGTGTTGTGCATTCGACCACGCAGTGAAGATCTGGTAGCTAAGAAGCAATGTAAAGTATCTCATTAAATGTCATCATATATGATGACATTTAATGAAATACTTAATATTATTAATATATTAAATATGCATACCTGTCAAGTTTCAATGTTGAAAATGAGTGAGAATCGTCCACATAATTTGTTCTGGGGTCTTAGTTTATGGTTATTTTATTTTATTTGATAAGTGGGCTTTAAATGAGTATATATAATATATTTAGCTATAAAGTTAGCTAGAAATTGAAACATTTAGCCGATTTTAGCCATTTTTGAAGTTTTTTGACAGTTTTAACTATTAATAACAAACGATACTTGGCAACACTGTAAAAAACGAACACTTAATACGTCATCTACATACCTGTCAAGTTTCAATGTTGAAAAAGAGTGAGAATCGTAAGTCATAGATTCATTCAATCTCATTTTCTTTGGCGGTGTAAAGATTTACTCATTGTTGAACTTGCGATGTTACTCCTAGCATGTGTGTGAATGGAATGAATAGACCCTTCTGGCATGCCCGCAACATTTCACAGTCCCGTGCTAGCACTTCCGGGCACATTTAATTGGTTAAAATCACTAACCAAAAGATTCACACTTTTATAAAAAATTCACTTTTTATAAAATTTCTCACCTTTCATAAAATGCGTGAGAATTTTACACTTTTTATAAAATGTGTGAGAATTTTCCATTAATGCATGAGACTGTGAGAACGTATCAAAATGTGTGAGTCTCACGCAAAATGCGTGAGACTTGACAGGTATGAATATGTATTTTGTATTCTTTGTTCAATAAAATAACAAAAACACGCATTTTTAAAAGTTTTTTCTTTTAATTCACAAATGATTTTTCCTCATGGTAGCACTTCCGGGCACAGAGGGGGGTGGGGTGGAAGCGAAGTCCAACTACTAGGGAGGGCGTGGTGGTAAAAAGGTTAAGAACTACTGATTTAAATAATAATTTGGCTTAAATATTAGACATCATTTACTGTGTGGTTATCTCACTTAGTTTATGAAAATGTAGTTATTCTATAGTTATCTCCCTTAGTTTATGAAGCTTCAATTATTATCTTGTTATCTCCCTTAGTTTATGAAGATGCTGTTACTATCTAGTTATTTCCCTTAATTTATGCAGATGTTCAAACTTTATTTATCAAAAATCTTGAACTTAATACTAGCGGGGTACCCGGCGTTGTCCGGGGAAAAATAACTTCAAATATAAAAACACAGGAAAACAAATGATATTTTATAGAGATTTCATAAAAGGGCAAAACAAAGTTCCCCGTCAAATAGAGTGGCAAAGTGCTGATGTCAGTGACCTTTCACTTGATGAAATCCTACTAGTAATTTTCAATAGATAATTTTGCTTGTTTCTTTTTTCGTCTTATTCTTTGGTTATTTTGACTACTTAAAAAATACTCCACCCCTCGATTTTGACCCTTATAAAAGAAAAGATCCCCCGATTTTGACTCCATAAAGGAAAAAATCCCCCAAACCGATTTTGACCGCTAAAAGGGAAAAACAAAGCTCCAGCCAGATTTTGACCCCTAAAAGCCCCCACCACCCGATTTTGACACCTGAAAGGACCCCCTCCCCGCGATGCTGACCCCCAAAAAAGCTCCCCCTCTATAATTAACCTCATTTATGACTTTTAGCAAGATCTTTTTTCTCTGCCACACACATGAACGTTCTCTCTCTCTCTCTCACACACATATAAACATTCTCACTCTCTCTCATACAACCTTTTTTTCAAAAATACAAGCAGACAACAGCGTAAAAATATCTCTAAGGTTTTTGTTTTAAATATCTTTAATACGAAGAGAGAATAAGGGGAAAAAACAGTTTTTATTTACTCTACAATTACTAATAATGAAGTAAAATTTAATCACAAATAATAGTAAAACAATTTATTTAAAAAGTCTAAACTGTATTTTTAAAAAAGCTACTTAAAAATTTCCAAAACAAATAAAATTAAAAGATTTATGTTGTTGTATAAGAGAATAAGGGGAAGAAACACATAAACGTTCTCTCTCTCTCTCTCTCTCTCTCTCTCTTACATAGAAACGTTCTCTCTTTCTCTTTCTCTCTCTAATATAAACATTCTCACTCTGTGTCATAGACCTTTTCTTCAAAAAGACAAATATGTTGGAACACTTGTGATGTAGAAAGCTTCCATAACTCTGTCATTGCTACTGGACATAAAATATGTGGTCAGTTTAGCATAATACTTGCATTGTAAATCGCCCCACCCCCCTAAAAACTTGATAGTGTTGGAATTTTCAAAAAACAAAATAGCCTATGTTTGATCCCGGGTTTAAGGCAATATCCATGAAAAAAATCAGACCCCTGGGGCTTTTAGTTTGGCTGTGATGCAGATTGCAGACAGACAGACAGACATACAGAGAGACATACAAATTAGTGACTTTCGCATAGTATTAGAAATTAAGTAAATAAATAAAGAATAGAAAAACTACTTTTAATTAGATTATGAAGTATAATCAAAATGTTCTGGCTTTGTACTTCCTATATAATTTTGCTAGGGAATGTCTTTTATAGATTAATCTCCCCAAAACCTTTATATAATGGTGCCGCCTTAAAAAGTTATGTTGAGTGTCTTAATAAGTTGAGTTATATATTCTTATTGGTATATAATGTTTGAATGTCTTGATATTTTTATCTGCATTTAAAAGAATAGGAACTTACATATTAGGATCGGGTGAAAATAGCATTAAGATATCACCTTTTTCTGAAAAAAAAAATCACCAGCTATACAGAGCTTATGGCCATAAAATATTAAATCATTACTTAACTGAGGTATTTTCAGCTAGTATAATGAATGTAAAAAATGAAAACAGAAAACAATTAAAAATCGGTTTAAACTTATTTTTTTTGTGTCTGTTAATTCTTTAATGATAGGTATCCTAATATTTGAATAGCAAATAAGTAATTTTATTTGCTTCATGAAGGTAAATAGTAGTTTGAATTAATACAATGGGTTTCGGTCAAAAATCGATTTAGTTTATATAGCAGTTTTTATTCAGCTTTTATATAATATTATATGAATACTAAAAACAAAATTGAACACATATCGAAACAAATACAGTGAATGTAAAAAAAATGAATAACAATTTTGACTTGCTTAGTTATAGTTATTTAAACAAAAAACAATGAAGATATAGCCAATTTCGGATTCCGTACTTCAAAATTCTAAATGTTACTTTTTGTATGGTCTTAAAAATGAATTTTTTGCTTTAAAAAAATCACAGAACTTTGGAAATTATAGTCTAAAACCATCTAGAGTGAAATCTCTAAAGCCCCAAACCGTTTTGGTTTTTTTTTTGGGGGGGGGGGGTAAAAAGTAATTTTCAGGGAGAAACATTGTGACATAGAGGTTAAGCAAATCTTTATTATAAAATAAGAAGCTTGTGCTCTTTTAATTTCATTCATGTATATTTTTAAAAATCAAATTTTGTAGATAATGACAAGATGACTACAATTTTTTCCGGATCTGTATCGAATTTATCTTTTAATGTATGTTTCTAGTATTCTGATAGTTCTGTTACAAAACATTTTAGGGATCATTTTAACATCCTCCTCCCTAGACTGGTTTGGATGGGATGTTTAATTGCCAAAATTAATACACATTGTTCAGCGTTGGTTCAATAGGTTTTGGTCTGGAAATATTGATACCAATAATAAACCTCAAGGGAGGCCCAAACCTGTTCTTAATGATGAAGAATTATCAACAGCAGTGACCAACTTTTTGGACACTTTAGGACTTCAATAGCAACCATATAAAGTCATCTCAAGGCAATAGGAAAAGTTGAAAAGTTGGAGAAATGGGTCCCACATGAATTAAATTAAATGCTCCATGACAGTACCTCACCCCACACATCTCAGCTGTATCTAAGCTTACAGAATTGGGATATGAAGTCTTGCAGCAGCATGCATATTCACCTGACATTTCTCATATATGTAATAAAAGGTTAAATACAAAGTGCAATCAAAAAGTTCCACGACTTCTCCTATGAAAAGCTTTATTCATACTTTATTTAAATTTGTCCACCACCCCCCTCGAAGTAGTCGCCTTGTGTAGCAATACACCACTCCCAGCACTTCTGCCATGCTTGGAACACTCCCTGAAAGTCCTGCTCTTTAAAAGTGTCAAGCACCATCTGTGATACATGCTGGATCTCCTCAACGATGACAAAACGGCGACCATTCAGCTTGAACTTGTAGAAAAGGAAGAAGTTGCAGGTAGCCAAATCCAGTGAGTAGGGTGGGTGTAGAGTGGCAATCGTGCTGGTGTGACACAAAAACTCTGTCACCTTGTCATGTTGGAGCACCCAATTCCCATCGCACCAGGTCGTTTGCGCCAAATGCTCTCTCTCAGAACTGATCCAAATGACACATTGGCAATATCAGCAACTTCATTGATGGTGATCCAATGATTCAGATGCACAATTCGTCCATTTTCTTCAACATTTTCAAGGGGTAGTGCTCATTGAGGGTTGCCCTGACATCCAGTCAGGGTTGGACTGTCAGTGATCTGGGTTATTAAGCTGGTTATTGGCCCCTTCCCATCCCACCCTACCATACATTCCACATAGATATGTACAATCTTAATCAGACATTTGTTTCTAAAGCTCCATGTCTCAAAAAATATAATGTAGAATTAAACCAAGCTATGTAATCATACTTCATTTTATTTATACATGAAAATAACAAATAATATGATTATTATAATTACACTTATCTATATTTACATAATTATGAACCAAATAATAATGTCTTGCATCTTATAGAACAATACATTTTTTCAGATAAACAGATTCACATAAATGTTTACCAACTAGTTTGACAACCTGTTAATTTCAAAGCAACATAAAAAGATACAAAATCTGCACTGTTCAGCATTCTTGTGAATCATTTTCTGCTTATTGAAAATGTGTGCCAACTTACGCCAACATGGGGCAAGTTGGTCCCTGTGTCACTAAGTCAGCTATGAGTCAAACTGTGAGCTATGTTATAATAGTTTTACCATTTATTGATACTACAAATTTAGGAAAGATATTGATGCTCAGTTTAAACCATGAATGGTTCCAACAATTGCCCCGGGCCCCTCTCTATACAAAAATATGATTATTAAAAAATTAGTTTCTTTAATAAGAAATAAATTGATAATTACTGCTTTGAATTCATTTTATTAACGCCTTCAATTGTTTTAAATAAATTAATAAAATTACTGCTTGTAATTTGGATCTACAGTAATTGGAGTATGGGAATACTAAAAATCTACTTGGAGTTTTGCTGTCATGTATTTACATGTATACATGTATTTACTTCAGATATATAACTCATTTAACCTTTCTATGTAGGTATAACATGTCAGTTCCAATTTAATATGTAGATTTTTTGATTTGCTGTGTATTGTAATTTCTGTGTATGAGGGGCCCACTGAACCTGAAGTGCCCAGGGCCCCCAAGTTTTAATTCTGGCCCTGCCTCTAACTCGATTAAAATATTCTCCACACTACTTTATGAGTGCAAAAAGAGGCTAACTAGCCCCAGTCTCTCCTATATGTAAATCGATCACTCACTTTAGAGCCAATTCACTCACTTCCTCTATAAAAATCACTTTTTCCCAAAAATGAAAATGTCTACTGGCTAGCAACAAAAGTAGTGCAGTTTTTAAAAAAGACCTACTCATTTACTAAAAATGCATGAATATGTCTAGTGTAGTGATATGATGGGTGAATATTTTATTACCTTGAACGTAAATACATTTATTTTAAATTTGGCAGCAAAGGACAAAGATTTAGGAGACAAGAGCTTGGGCACACTCCTACTTGAATTTAAATTTAATATTATTTGTATTACTACTTCCTAATCAAGACTTCTAGGGTTTAACTAATTTAATATAAGATACATGCATGTGAGGAAATTGATCTCATTGTTTTAGCTTTTCCTCCTCGAAATAGGATGAACATCTTTCAAGGTCAGGTGAACAAATTTTGCAAAGAAAAAAGTTTACATACAGGAATACATTAACATTGTTGTCGCTGAAGTTTGTACAACAAGAAATCTATTGAGGTGTTTATTTCCAGTGCTACAGAGTACCGTTACAAAACATATCTAGCAAAGTATATTAATAGAAAAGCAGGAATTCATAGTGTTAAAACATTTTAGCTATAACACATTGACTCATTTGAGGCCACTTCAAAAATGAAATTTTTGCTACATGAGCCACTTGATGCTTTGGGCCCTCGGCACTGCCCATTTGCCTGACTGCTCAGTCTGCCCCTGCCTCCAGTGATGTTGTACCACTCTTGAAGCGTGAGTGCCACTCAAAACACCTCACTCGTCTCATTGCTTCATTGCTCAAGTTTCAGGTCCATCCTGAAATCGCAGATGTGCATGTGAACATGGTCACAAAACATGTGTAACACAGGTCAGAATGTTCACTGTTTGACGCCACATGGTATGCTGACACACAACGAATACTACTCACTTCCTACTGCATGGCATGACTGTCCCTGCTCAGTATTTTGGGGGTCTGAAAGATCCTAAAAATGAAAGATAAACATTGATCAGTCTTTGGGATATTTTTAACTCATCAGTTTACTATCATTCCTATAGATTTTTGGTGCACAGGGTTAAGAATAAACACTCTTGCATTCTCAAAATATTATCTTTCCAGCCAATTTGCAGTAATTTGATAGAACCCAGATAAATTTATTTTGACATGCACTTTATGTACAAAAAGCTTTTGTACAGCTTGGAATTTCAACAATGATTAGTTTTAATTTTTTGGATAAAGGGAAGCAACTTCTCTCAAACCCAGAACTAACACCACAAAGAAATTAGAACGGAAAGAAATGAAATAATTTAATTACATTTCATTAACAGTATTCTTTCTCTGGGATGATTTTCTTTTAATTGAATATTACGAATATCTGACATAGGGAAAAAATTATCAAAAATTTTAATAACATGCATTTTTAGGACACTGTAAGAATCTGTATTACACATCAAAAGGCCATGCTTGACTACCGCTAAACAGATTTTTCAAAGGAGTCTCACAAAAATCATTACTTCTAGAAAAGAAGAAAAAAAAACATTGAAATTTGCAGTTAACTTGAAAAACATGGTGTGCTTGATCCATACTTCATCCAAACAGGATGATACATTTTATATTAGAGGATCTGAAAGAGGGGTGGGAAGGGCCACTTTGAACTAGGAGTGTTTGAATGTTTACAGAATATTCAACAGGACAAAACATTCATCTCTTATAGATAAGTTTTAGGGAAGGAAATAAAGCTATCTGAGTTATTTTTACTATTTACAATTGAAATAGTATAGCCTGTGCCAACAAAGCTAAATGGATACTATGTTTACAGTTTTAACAAGTTGCCTATCCAAAAAACCACACACACACAAACACAATAAAATTGATATTTACTGAAAACAAAAAATAATTTCAGCATACAGTTTAGACTAAATATACATTTCACCAATGTTGACAACAAAGATATCATCATTACTCTTGCATATATATTTCTGCAATTAAAGTATATCATTTTGTTAAAATAATTTATTACTAATGGAATGTGTCTACATTAACTATAATAACATGTAAAGGCAAATGAAACTAATATAACTGTTGTGTTGTTATTATTCTTTGCTATCTGTCCCTATTCCTCCTACTACTATAACTTCATTTTAGGCCTCAGACTTATGAGGGATGAGTAATGAATGAATGACAGTTATATTGAAGGTTGAGTTACTTTTGCTCCCATTCAAACATAAGCACCCTCTTCCATTTTTACCCGTGTTCATTACATTGCAATTTAGTGAGGAGAGAAAGGATGAAAGATATGAGGAGAATTTAAATTTTATTACTGTAAGATACTATGATTTAGTTCCGATAGACAGCAATTGACCCGTGGACTTGTTTACCCACTTTATAAGGTGAAAGGAGTAATAAAACTGAATGTCCAAGGACATATTAAAACAAATAAATCAATAAGTTTTATTGGTGTGAGACACCAGAGAAGAAATGAATAATAATCAGAAAACATAATGGCTGCATATACAAACAAGCAGATTAATATTAAAGATATTCTGTCATAACACTTGCATTAATTCCTGTGCATTGAAAATCCTTTCTTCCTGATTTTCAATATATGACATATGGATTAAGTGCCAAAACTTAATCAAACAAATCTTAGGTAAAACATGACATGGCATGGAGTCTATGAGGTACTGGAGTCATTGGGTGGGTATATCTATCCAAGCACAGGGCTGTCCATAACTGAATTGTGTTTGTTGGGTGTAACTGAAGGGAATTTAGTAAGGTCTGCAACATGTCAATAGGGTTTAAATCTAGTGAATGCTGGGGCTAATGGAGTACCTGGAAGTCAGCTGAGTGTTCACAATGGGGGGTTGGGTTATCTTGCTAGAACAAACCATTACCATCGGCAAACATGGTGAGCATAAAGGGGTGCAATGGGCTGCAACAAGATCTGTGTATATCATGCATGTATAGACAGACTCCATCTTCATTTGTGGTCCTTGAAAACTCCAACAGAACACACCCCACACCATTACAGACCCACCACCACCTTGCACAATACCCAGCTGACAGGCTGGATCCATAGCCTCATGCAGTCTCCTCCACACATGAACTCAACCATCCACCCAAAAGAGATGGAAATGTGACTTGTCTGACCAGGCAACACAGCACCAGTCTTTTATGGTTCAATGGCGATGTCCTCTGGCCCAGATGATGTGCAGTAACTGATGCTGTGTTGTCAAAAATGGTACCCTTGTTGGCTAGTATGACTACAAAACCCCATGGAATGCAGTTTTCACATGCAGCTGTTGTCTGTCCAGAATTCACATATTCCTGTTATACGCTTGCTACTGTTGCCTGAGAAAAACCTAGAACAGTTGCCACCTGGGAGATAGAGTGCCCCATCTGTCTGGTCCAAACAATCATTCCTCAGTCAAACAGTGTTAAATCCTGCCCACATCCCATGTCTAGCACAGCTACACTACTTCTGTACCTATTACGTCACACATACATCATTTGGATGAGTCCATTTCGCCGGGGGGGGGGGGGATCCAGTGTACTCTTGTCTCTAATTTTTCTGCTAAGACAAATTCTTCTATGAGGGGCCCAAAATATACCATTTGCACTAGGTATGACTCTGAAGTTAATGTTTGCATAAGTTTTAGAGTAGATGATCTACTTTTTTAATTCATATTATATTCACTATATCTGTTCAAGTGGTAAATTTACTATGGAAATTTTGATATCTGCTTACTTCCTATATGTCTTTTAGTATATGCTGTCTTACAAGATATATAATCATTAATGTGAATGAAAGTTTTGATATAATTGTGTAATAAATCCTACTCATGATATCAAGAGTTATGTAAACATGCAAAACGACATCTAAATAACTGTCAGTAGACAGAACAAGATGAATTTTGTATATATGCTTTTCTCAAAGTATAAGCATGAAATGACAATGGCTAACAAACAGAATTTGAAACTCTTGTCTGTTCCATTTTCCAATGTTTTACTTATGCGATTTTACATTTTTTAATAAAAACAAAACTGAGGATAACATAAAAAATAACAGCAATAACAAAGTTGGAGAGGTATATGTATTTGGTCGCGTCTTTCTGTTTTTCTGTCCACATGATATCTCCAAAAGTTCACAGTGAATTTCAATGAAAGGGTAGGCAAATTGATTGAACTTTGGGGTGGATCCAGATTTTTTTGATTGAAAGATATTTTTCCGTTTTTTTTTGCCCTACATTTATGTAAATGCTCATAACTGCCTACACAGTATCTCCAAAAGTTCTGAAAGTTTTTACCATCTGTCAGTTTATAACTGGATGACATAAGATAATTTTATTATCTTCTGCACATCACTTTATAAAAGGTTTTATCATAAAAATACATTAAGAAAACAGGATGAATAAATATGAAACAACACAGGCAATAAAGTGGTAGGAGGGCTTTTATTGATGAATTTTGTTCATTCTTTACAAATAAGAAAACATCAACAATTGTAAATCTTGTTTAAAAAAAATCACAGGGTATCACTTTCTCTTGATAAGCATTGTTGTATCCAAATACAACTGCGACTTTGTCAGATTGATAATGAAAGAAGTTGGTTTTGTTTGTTCTCAGTAATTGTGCATTCATCAAAATTTATTTCAAGCAAAAAAGTGTGTGTGTGTGTGACTTTTTCCAAAACTTTATTTAACAAAAAAAAATTGTTCATACACAAATAACAATTTATTTAAAAAGAAATTAAATTATACCAAATGCTGAAATAATAATATACTGACCCGAGAAGGAATTATTCACTTATGGAAGAAAGAAAATTTTATGAAAATAATAAAATGAAATAAAAGCATATCTAACAGATTAATTGTTGAAATGTTAAATATTGAAATATTAGTAATTTCAATAATTTGATAGATTATTATTATTATTAAAAGACAACTTAGAGAAAAACTATTTGCAAACAAAATTTCTTTTGTGATAAAAGGTCCAATATCTTACACAGATAATCTCTTTCAAATATTCTAACATTGTAACATACAATCTAGATTAAATTAACTTTTATTACTCTTAACCTTTGGGAAGTGTGGAGTGGTGTAGTGGTTACCGGCACAGAGAACGGAATCAGCAAACCAAGTTCAAGTTTCAGCCGAGGCCACTTTGCATTAATGTCCTTGGGAAAGGCATAAATTCACCTTCCCCCCCAACCATGGGTAAATAGCAGGGCAGTTGTAGCCCTTTAGCCCTGTAAGGCAGTCCATCTTGGGAGTGAGGCTAGCAACTCCACCCTGTAAAACCTACTTGCTACTGAAACTGCAATACAGCCCTATGCTCCACAAGGAGTCTACAGAAAAAAACAAAAAAACTCTAATAAATTGTAATTGTGGATTTTTTTACATACACTTGATCAAGAAAGCTGGATATCTAAGAATATTCTTTGAAGTGAATGTCTAAATTTCAAAATACTATCCTAAATATTTTGATTTTTAAGTAGGGGACTAAGAATTCTCCCATTTTAATTAAGATGAAAATAAATTAAAAAACATCACTTGCTTGTTACAAATGAGTTTTAACTATTGATCAAGATGCCACAATAAACCAACTTAAATAAATGAATTTAAATTGAAGGTTGTTATAGTTTCATTGTGGTTTACTAAGTAACAAGAGAGAAAAACTTGCCTTTTTAATTCAGATCACTGAATGACCATTTATATTAAATGTTGATAAGTGTTAAATAAAATTTACATTAGACAGCAGTTATTTCACTCACAACAGATTCAGGAGTTATCTATTTATCTATTATATTATTATATTGCCAAGAGGCAAAAGAGTTTTTTTTCTTTTTTAGTATAGATTATTTTTGTATATAATGTTTGATATAAAACCAACTGCATTTGTTTGCTAAATGATAGATCAGTATGCCAAGAAATACAATTAAGAAGTCTTTAAACTACGACTAAATCAGTTATACACTTATCACTTACGAAGAAAATTGGAACACTTTTCATTTAAAAAAAAGAAAATAACTGACTAGAAGTTTTCTATTTGGGAGAGAGAAAAAAATCTTGTCTTTTCCCCCCCTCGTCTCACTTTCATGGTAGGGAGCAATAATGAGAGAAATTTCCCCCTCTTCTCACTTACATGGTAGGGAGCAATAGTGAGAGAAATTTCTCCTTCTTCTCACTTTCATGGTAGAGAGCAATAGTGAGAGAAATTTCCCCCTCGTCTCACTTACATGGTAGGGAGCAATAGTGAGTGAAATTTCCCCCTCTTCTCACTTTCATGGTAGGGAGCAATAGTGAGAGAAATATTGAGAATGGAAAACTAGAGAAATAGAAAAACTAAAAGTTCACATATAATATCAATAATCTTAGATTGTTTTATTTCTACCAATAAATGGAAAATGTTTTAGTTAAGAAAAAGTTGACTACAATTAAGTGGGATAAATAAAGGATACTGCCCACCTGAAGTCATTTTGTATTTTCAGATAATGAATCTTAGCTTGAACCTCTCCCACCCACCCACACACACTACTTTTAATTCAAGTGTCTGGGTCTATATATCTTCACAGGTAAATATAAGATTATTTTACAGCTTTCTTTCTTATCTAAATCTCTTTATATTTTAATCTAGTCTGCATTAATGTTTGTCAGATAACATACATTGCTCTAAACTATTAAATTATATTCAATGTTCTTTTAGCATTGGAAACCTAAAAATGTTCTACTCTGACAATGAAATTCATCCCACACAAGGCAACAAATTGTGAAATTGGATCTTGGTTACTTTATATGTACATAACATTGTTTTAATTTAAAAAATCTCTGATCATGCACTCGATAAAACCTAAAAGTTCAGATTTTAAATAACTCGTTTTTCCTTTTAAATGAAGCTGCCCTAGGAAAAGAAATTTAATTAGTAGGATCTTGGTTGAATACAGTACTACATAGTTAATTGAAATAAACTCAGGTGTGATCAAATATAATTTTTTTATGCTATGGAGGAAAGTAAAATATATCATAAATACTCAAACAAAATAAATTATGAGAAAAAAATTAATAAAGTGACTTAAATTAGTTGCATTTGAAAGACTGTTG
The DNA here is from genome assembly GCA_006491835.1 of Architeuthis dux. Taxonomy (NCBI): domain Eukaryota; kingdom Metazoa; phylum Mollusca; class Cephalopoda; order Oegopsida; family Architeuthidae; genus Architeuthis; species Architeuthis dux. The sequence goes on along the minus strand of VCCN01007085.1, from coordinate 1,022,019 downwards.
GTTTTTTAATCTTATATTTTATATGCACATATACAGATTGAAGTACACCATTTTCCTTTTATAAAGTAACATACCAATTTCTCTATTGTACACTCCAAAACTGACATATCAGATTGTTTTAATTTCCTATATTAAATTTAATATACATGTTTTCTATCCAATACATTTTTGTTTGTAAACTTAAATATTCAGCTAGAATCTAGTTAATATCTTTCTAGGTTTTCTATCAGAATTGACTGATTTTTCTTCCCAGTTTATATGCATACATTGAATACTTAGTCAAAATTCATATGCCAACATAGTAACCTTGAGGAGGTATTCTGCCATATTTTTTTCAGGCTTTAAGATATATAGGACTATTCTTGAAGTTTTTAAAAATGTTATTTATAGAACCAGAATGTATGTTCGTTTTGGGTTTTTGCCTTTCCCAAAGGAAAATAGTTCAAATATAAGGTTAGTACAATTAAATATTTTGTTCACACAGCATGTTGACATCTCATAGCTTAGGTCAACTAGCATTTTCCTTGTATCCTATTAATAAGGATTGTCATTTCCCCCCTAAGAACAATTATGACTGGAAAGTAATCAAAGTGTAACAATGATTTTTTGTGTGCATGTGTTGCATGCTACTCAGGTGCACAACATTGATATCAGTGGAATTAAACCATGATCACACCGCAGCACCAGAGGTCAACTATTCTCAATTTCTGTCATACATCTTAAGTAACAGTATTAATTCACACGTCTAACAATGAACCTTAGTTTAAATTTACTTATAGAACCCTACTAACCTACCTGCTGCCATTCATAATTTTTACAAGTCGGTTCTATGATAATGTCACATAGTCCAAAATATGTACATATTAGTTTAAAGTATAAGCCATAATTCAACTGAATGATTTTGTAGATATTTTTCAGATACAATTTAATGATATTAAATCCAGCTTTCTACTATAGTGAGTTACTTTCAGACACCCTGTATATCCACACAAAGTTTTTTTTTATGAAATCTGAAAGTGTTACAATACAATTATGATTTGCACATCTTTGTTTATTGGTTTATAAATTACTAATATTAAAAAAAAATAATACAATCCATATTAGTTCAGAAGCCAAACTTCAAGACTTCATCCACAGCAGTTGATGACAATAACAACAACGAGGCAGAGAAACAAGAAAAATCTCTTTACATATTTGCCTCATCTCTCTCAATGAAATATCAACTCATGGAATTACCGAGGAGTTTATTAAACAAAACACAGTTCAGTATCCAGGACCTGAATATGTGCTCAAGATTTTTAATTCCTGGTAAGACTTTTCTTTCATCACAGCCCACTCATCAAGTGAAATGGACCAATCACTTGTTCTTTCGGTTTTTTAATGACATAACATTCATCTAACACACAAATCATAAAAGATATGTCTATAACAGGACCATAAGATCCCAGAGGCACTTAACCATTTATGCAGTGATATTAATGATGGCAATCCTGCCAGCTTTTAATCTAGTTTTTCTCTTGTTTTTGTTTTAAACTTTACACAATCATTTTACCATGAAGAATCCTCTGAACCACACCTCAGTTAATGAAGGTTTAGTCATTGTATCCTATTTATGCTCTGTGGATATGACAGATTTTACAACTAACCTTTCACCTTGATTTGAAATAAGTTTCTGTTGCCAACCCAATACTAAAAATGAAGTTTTTCTATTACTAAACTCTACCAGTTAGTGGTTAACAAAAATTATCTAGCAAAATATGTAGCTGTTACAAATTCTTCTAGAACAAAAATGAATAGACCTTTGATAGGCAAAATGTTATGTATTTTAAGTCAAATTTGCTTTCCCTTTGAATGATTTGTAAGGCATGTACAGCAGTCATCTTTCCTCTCTCTTTTTAAAAAAATCTTTGCTGCAACACAAATGACATGCTTCAGTTTTTTTCTACATTTATCTACAACTTTCCAATTTGTGGAGTTTTGTTTATTTTTTAAATAAAGATGTTATAGAAAGTGAAATTTTCACATGGTCCCCTATCTGAATATAGCAAAAAGTTGTTTAAACTCTTAGATTAATTGTTTCAATGAAAAAGAATATATTTTTTTTACTATAAACAGAGTCTAATTAACCTAGTTGTTAAAACATCCTAAAATAAAATATTTTATCAATTTATTCTTATTAGCCATTTCAGTATTTTCTTACAAAGCAGTGTCAGGATAGTAAAGACAAAAATTGTCAAATGTTTTGAAATTATTTTTTTTTCTTTGAAATGCTCTTCAACTTTTTATAAAACAACTTTTTATTATCTTTAAAATATAGTATAAATATGTAATCTGGAAGAAAATTGTAAGTTATTACAATGGCCATAAAGGCATAGTCCTGAGCTAATTAAAGCAATAAAAAAATCTTTTTTATTGCACTTTTTTAATACACAGTTTAAAAACCTGTACTGTTTATTCTCATAAATGGAAAATTTTAGTCAGGTTGTAAATACAACTCATATCAAAGAGCCAATACAATTTGTGATTCATTGGAAAATACCTCAACAATATACAGTCAAGATTCAGACAAGTTATTATTTTAAATTAGGAATATAATCCAAATTATGTTAGTTATGTTTCAAAAAAGAAGTCAAGATAAAATTGATAAAACATTGTTTAACTCTAGTTTTTGCCATATCAACCTGGACAATAAATTGTAAGTTTTGAAGACCTGACTGTTCAAAACCAATGAATTCAAGAATAGAAAATAAAGTTACATGATATTATTTTTTGTTTGTTTTGTTTTGTTTTTATTTTGCATGATTTTGAAAATATGCCTTAATTGTCTCACACCCAGTATCATATCTTTTGGGAATTCTAATAAACAAACAACAAAATCTTTTTAAAAAGATGAAAACAAAATGTTTCAAAACTCAATTAAGACCATCTTCATTACATACTCTCTTACCCATGGAGTAGAAATTTAATACGTCTGTTTCGAATGTGAATAATAGTTGTCTAAGCAATTTTTTAACTTCTTAATCCTTTATTTTTACTTTGTTTTTACATCTTCAAAAAGATTAATACCTTAAGTGATTGCAAAAATAAGATGTTTTTGAATCAGACTGATATTATATAGCTCTTTATTTTTGCATTTTGGTCATCATATATTAAAATCTTTCTTTTCAGTTTTGAAACATTTTGATTTCATCTTTTAAAAAATTTGTTGATGTTTGTTTTCTAGAATTCCCAAAAGACATGATACTGGGTGTGACATGAGAAGGTATTAATGGTTGTCAATTAAGACCATCTTTATTATATACTCTCTTACCCAGCTAATGAATACTAAGTACTCATCATTGAGGGAAGACAACCATTAATACCTTCTTATGTCAC
>VCCN01007085.1:980066-1010056 GCA_006491835.1 Architeuthis dux | reverse complement strand
CTCAACAGATACAAATTGACAAGGTACACTGTTGGAAAGCTGAAAATTCTGTTTCCAACGATATATCATGTTAATCTATTTACTAGGTTGACACTATTCTGCTCAAAATTGTACAGGACTATATCGGTGTGAGCATGAATGCATATCCCAAACTATCATTTTTGACATTTCTTTTAGGAATTTTCAAAAATAACTTACTAAAAACATGCCTGGTGGTCCAATGTGAAGTTAGAGCACTTCAGTCGCAATATTTGTATCATTATTGTTGATTTTGTATTTTTGACTGAATAGCCAAAACTGACAGAAAATACTAAAAATACTCCAATTTTGAATGCACTGTAAAACATTTTCCCCAAACATTCAAGTCTTGTTTTTTTTTCCTGTTATTCTACATAAAATGGTGTAATGTTTTATGCAAAATTCGCTAATGGTGTATTAACTTCCGGGTCCAACTCTAATTCAATTGGACTAAGTAGTTATAACAAACATAAGAACATTATAATTTAACTTAAAAATTGGGAGTAGGCTTACATAACATAAATTTTTAATTATAAAATTCAGTTAACTTTAATATTTGTTCCCTCAAGTTTCAGGAAGCCTGTCTTGCTTCTGACACACCAGGAGGTATACAAGTTATACACTGGTAAAGTCATTACATTAGTATTTTATAAAGATGTCAGCTACAACACACTTAGGAAAGAATGATGTCAAAAATTCAGTAGTGGACATGTATTTTGGAATTAATATAAATAAAGAATTTTTTCATTTTTTTTTTTTAAATAGATGAAAAAATGCTTTAAAACAAATTTAACAATAGTGTATACAAAATAAAATTTGTTCCTAAGCAACCTTGCGTAGTCTTTCACTGGACAGCTGGTTGCTCTCAATCCATTTCTTCAGTTCAGGAATCATGACTGGAGCTTCCAATTTTCTACCACCAATTTCTTCAAGCAATATCTGTGGACTCATTCCTAATAAGGCTACATTCACAAAAACAATGGCGCATATAAATTTGTCTTTTTGCCGTTCAAATGTGTGCTGAAGATAAATTGCTTTTTCATCCCAGCCCAGAATCTGAAAGAGAAGGGGGAAAAAAGAATGAAGATAAAAGAAATAAAAACACTTTCAAAAGTACTAATATCCACTTCACCTCCAATGGGTCAAGCCAAAAACATCTCTAGCCAATTAGGTCTAAAAAAATCTGAAGTTAGTAAGATAGGTAAGTTGAGAGGGTCACTTTAAATTTAGCCAGCTAAACTATGCTATGTAAGCCAATATATTGCTTAATTTGCACCTTTCAAGTACAGTGTGAAGAAAATTTAGAATTTACAATGTTTAAAAATAAGACACCTCAACTGCATACATCAAGATAAGCAATATTCACTACTTGAATTTCATAAAGTAACAGGTATTAAGTTTTGGTACCTATTTGTACATTGTCATGACCTCTGAACAATAGGAGTTGGCTTGCACTATTTTTAGAAGCACTTCCTGTTGTCTACACAGTTAACCTTGGGGTCAACCTCAGCATCTCACTTTGCTGCGCTTTTAGGCAATACTCACCAGTCAGAATCAACTCGTGGACAAGTCTAGTCACATCTACTTGGCATCTCCTAAATCAAGCACATCTAAAGATCAACTGAATCTTCTAAATGCTAACAACAGTCTATTCTATTCTTCCTCCCTATCTTCTCAATTACTTACCATTCTTTCAGTTGTCTGTTTCTTCTTAAGTATTAGCATTAGTTAGTGGCTTTTAGTACTGGTTAGTAATTGAGAAGCTATTTTAATCACAATATATCCTTCATTTTATGTTATCAGCTCAGAAAATCTAAAAGACTGTCCCAAAGTGATCACAATAAGCAGCTGTATTTTATAGCCATGAAAACTGGGATGAAATTTTCTGAGTTAGAATAAAGATTCAAGTAAACCTCCAATTCCTTCATTTGGACAAAAATACAGTAAACCCTCACTATAACGGACTGATTGGGGAGAGGGGGTTGTCGTTAAAGTCGAAAGTTCGTTAGGAAGAATTCAAATTCAACTAAAACTATTTTCAGGATCTGCTCACTTACTCATCTTTATAGTAACTAATTTAAAAGCCACCTTTGGCGACCTTTGAGCTCTATGTCAAGACACTTCCTATTTATAGAATTTATATTACAATTATTTGCTTATTCCTCTAATTTTCTTATAAAAAAACTGTAATTAGCAGTTAATAGACCTGGAGTAATCTCCCTTGGGTCGACATTTCTTTGACAATTTATACTTAATTAAATGAAATGACTTGGAAACCGGTGGCCCGATTGGACTGGCAATTACTTTATTCTCATATGCAGCATTTTAACTGTATTGTGCTAACAAAAATTATGCTACAATGTGCCGTTTTTGCTCTTACAGTAACAAACCCACAAATATATAGAAATCAGATCATTATAATAGATTTCACACTATAGTATAATATACAGATCAGTTTTATGTATGCACACAAGCCTATATTTATAGCAAGATATATATGCATTATGTGCTGTCATACAAAATAGGATCTCACCTGGTACTCAGCATATTTGGAGAAAAGCCAATTCAATCATTTAGTTGACTAGCTGAAAACCTTTTAGGTACGTGTGAATGGAACCAGACACAAAATAAGGGACCAATTTAGCATTTACATTGTTTCCTTAACACACTAGAATGTTCCATTTCATTATTTTTCAATCATTGTTATTGGAAAAAATATAGGAGTTCCAAAAAATGTTTTTGCAAAGGAGATAGGATTCATTTGAAAATTAGAAAATTTGCGTAATTCAAAACAGTGGAGTCGTTTTGTTATGAAACTCTTCTTTTCAATAATGTGATAATATTCAGATTAATAACAATAGGTATCATTTAATTTTTTTTACAATCTCTATACTTATTTTAGATAATATTTTTTTGTTTGTCAAACTCCAGGACAAAGTCCTCACCAAAAATAGAGGAGTAAACAGATATATAAAATGTGCATTAACCTTCTATGATTTGAACTGACGATCAAGTGACCTCAAAGCAGACATCTTATCACTGCGCCAAACTAACAAGTCTTACATAGCATTAAAATTTATAGTAGAAATACACCAGGAGCAGAGTTTGACTCTGGATAGACATGTTAATATGATGTGCATCCTCATCAAACCTGTACTAGATACTGCAAATGTACAAGCTTATTTCGAAACTGATGGATTACACCAAACTTTATCAGTAACGTCATGTCCAACCTTTATCAATACTACATTAACCAGTTTTACTGTTTCTTTTTGCTTCTGTTTAAGTTATAACATTTTGGAGTTGCTTGGTCCATACTGGATTGAAAAATATTTCGAAATGATGTAATAGAATGTGTTTTTTTCTCAATTACTTACTTTGGTTTTTATTTCGTATATATCAAAAAGTTGTAGTGATCGGCGATAGCGGACAGTTGATGACTTGACCAACATCATGTTTCGAGTTCTTAAGCCACTGTTTCGTATCCAGAATGAAACACGAGCCCAGTCACATTCACGCAAATAGCGAGCATTGTTCATGTGCCACTGGAAATCCATGTCTGTGGTCAAGCAGATGGCTGAAAAAAATAAAATGAAATATATTATGCAATCTAAATAGTTTAAAATAATAAAAATTCCATCACAGATAATTGATGATAACTTATCAGACATTCAAGACTGTATCAAATAGTGCGGTGTGAAGAAAAGAAAGTGTAAAAGTCAGGTATTTCTCATAAGAGAAACAAAAGCTAATAAAATGCACTTAGTATCTTAAAACAAACATGTAACAAAAGGGTTAGATAAGAAAGCTCAGTTGGGAAGCTTTTTCTTTGCCATTTCCATCAAAACATTACTAGAATGGTTCAGTATCTATGTATTAATATACCATATATATGCCGGACTATAAGATGAATGGTTTACAAGGGTATTTGGAGGACTACCACTCACTGCAATTCATCCAAGCCTCAAAACTGTCCCTATCAGGCTTCAGTAGACGACTCCCTAGTCATAATACCAGCGCATTGGATGCAGTGTAATATTTGCATAGTTTTTTTTGTTATATCCATCTTATATATCAGTATATACTTGGGGTTGAAATTTTTCGACCTTACCTTACATCATTCCGGAACTTAGAGTAGAAGCAGAGTAGAAGCCATGTCAGAAATGCATGCAAAAAGCACACACAGTAAGCACAGAATGAAAAACGTGTTGAACAAGCCGTTTTTTAATTTAAACAAACAATAGTTTACATACTAAACGCACAAAAAATTCATTAAGACACTACAAAGCAAACAATAATTTATTCTAATAAAAACAATTTATTAATTAACAATACTTTCATACAAAACTTAATATGCAATTCCATCATTTTCATATGAATATTCATGTGACACAGAGTCCCCCATTAAATTTAAATTTTTTTCTTGAATTTTAATTTAAAAAAAAAAAATATTTTCTTTCAATTTCTACATGTCGACTAAATGCATTAGTCAGACAAGTGCAGAGTTCAACCCATTGTGGCTTCCGCTGCTCAACAAACCCAAACCTGACAAGACAAGGACAAAGAAACATCCGAATCCTACATTATAAGGGTTACCCCCTTTGAAATTAAAAAATTTCTGTTTACCTCATCACACTCAGATATTACACCTGAAGAAGGCAGAAGAATTGATCAGCCGAAACGAAAGGAGTTCAATCGTCTGAAGAACTATTTGAATATTGTTTTGTATTAAAATAAATGATTGTTATTATATATTTTGTTTGCTTTGTAGTTTTTAATAAATGTATTGTGTGTTTAGTCTTTGTTATGGCCCATGTGATTTCAAAGTCAGTTTGGATGGATCCACATGTTCGTAAAAGTCGAAACTCGTTATATCAAGGTACGTTATAACGAGTGTTTACTGTAGTTAGATTTTTCAGTCCATTCTTATCTTCTGTCAGTCTTGTCTGTTAGCTACTATCTATGCCTATTCTTGAGTTTAGCTATCAAATGTCAATTGCTAATCTTTTCATTTGTTCTTTTCAATTTTATTCTTTACAAACCACCAAGAATCAGCTTAAATTAAAGACACTTCCCAAGACATTGGCAAAATGCAATACCTGAATAAAATGCATATAATGTATTCCAGATAATTGCCCTGAAAAACAAAACAAAATCCTGAAACCAGACTTTCTTATCATCATTTTATTTGGCTTCCATTCTATTAGCAAATACTTGTTTTTCTTAGAAAACTTATTCCTGGCATACATTGAGTAAATTGAAAGATCCTAAATAAGTTAGTGGAATGTTCTATTTCATGTAGTCTAATATGCACATTTATTATTATTGCTAGTGTACTTGCCTCAGAAGCCAGGCAAAATAAAATAGTAAATTATATTTCAGTTCAATAGAATCAAAGATAACATTTGTCCTATAGAAAGCGTACAAGGATGTTTGATAAAATAGGAAAATTCGATAACCGTTGAACAGTGATAATGTGAGATTATTATCTAATCAATGGAACAAAATAGGGATGTGTCAGCTTTGTCAGCCCTAATATTCATTTTCTGGGTCAAGAAAGCATTAAAAGAAAATTCACCAATGAATTTTGCTAATAAAATATCATATGCACCCTAAACTTGAAATCCAATTGACTCAAAATGGATCAATTGAAATATCTAAATTCTTTATGTAAAAGATAACTGGGCTAGCCTACAAAAATTACAACTTAATCTGTTGTAATAACATCCACTTTGTACCTATGTGTTTGAGCATGTATTTGCTACTTGTATGTTTATATAGTTATTACCTTGTTTATTACTCAGGATCACTAATTATTAAAAGCAGTTTCCAACCTATTGACTCTGGGATGTATTTCTTGTCTAATCACTGCTGCAGGGAATTAAACAACAAAAGCTTTCTTAATTCTATACTTTTGTTTTTTTTAATTCTATACTTGTTTATTTAATTTTTACTTTTGTTTTTTTAATCTATTTTTGAACCTTCTTCCACAAATGAAATCAAATGCTTTGTTAGTTACCAAAGATGGCTGACAAGAAAAGACTTGTGTAGCAATTTAATTCTGCCACTATAATGGCTTCACTTAACTAAAAAGCCTAGGTTAACTAATAATATTCCACTAAAGTAAGAAACTTCTTTATTCTTTTACAATCAATTATGTATGAGCATTTTTTAAAAACTTCCTTTTGTCTCTGAGCATTCAGTTATCTTCTTTGATATCAGTGCTCTTGTGTTTTTCATAAAAATAAAATATTAGGAGGGGTAAAAGATATGCCTACACAGAAAGAGATGAGTAAGAAACAATAAGTAGAAAGATGAAAGAATAAGGATGTCATTTGTTTGTTCTATTGTAGCTATAATTACATAAAGCAAATATTTTTTGAGTTGTAAAAATAGATCCCACACTTGTATTAGGTTGTATAAACATATAACAGCCAAAAGTAGCCATTCTTTCATTGAAAAAATGCATCTGCATAGGTGGTACTAATGAATTTCTTTAATTTTGAGAATGTTCACAAAGGTGTAATTAGTATAATTAGAGAACATTTAACCTTTTACACCCAAGGAACATTTTAAAAACAAAAATTAGGTAATAAAAAAAATTAATTTTCAAATTAAATGATCCTAAATAACTTATTTAGATCTCACTTGCTAAATTATGTCAGATCCGGTTGAAGAACATAATTCATTGTATATTTTAATATACGCCATATTGAATTCATGAAAAAATGTACTGAAACACAAAATAGTAAAGGCAGTATTCTTTTGGTAGTAATTATAGATTGTAGACCATATTACTAATACAAGAAATAATAATTAGTAATTTTTTTCACTTATAAATTTACATAGAATTATATGAAAATTTAAAATTGTTAATTATACTAATGATAGAAAAGCAGTCACTGGCATTTAAATTTATCAAATTATATATTTGTCACAAGCAATGCATAGTATCTTTTGTCATGCATATATTGGATTGGCCAAAATGTTTGTTCTGTTTTTGTCATTAGAAGCATTTAGTTTTAACTAACTTCATTATATTGTGACAGTTGTCATATCCGCATGAATCTTTTACAAAAATTTGTCAAAATTGGTATATCTTTGTTTGTTGATTCTAACATTGAAGATGGAAGAAAATTAGCAAAATGTTTGGCATATTATGCTTTCTTATTTTAAGAAAGGTAAAAATGTGACTCAAACACAGAAAAAAGATTTGTTCTGTTTATGGAGAGGGAAATATGAATGATCAAATGTCGTTTGCAAAGTTTTGGACTGGAGATTTCTTGCTGAATGATGCTCCACGGTCAGGTAGACCAGTTGAAGGTGATAGCGATCAAATGAAGACATTATTTAAGAAAAATAATACAGCAAAATGATAAATATACAACATATTCAAAATATTCAAAATCCAAATCAAGCCTTTAAAATGATTTGCACCAACTTGGTATTGTTAGTTGCTTTGATGTGTGGTTTCCACATAAGTTAAGCAAAAAAATAAACCGCTACAGGACTATATTTCTGTATGCAATTTACTACTTAAGCCTAACAAAAGTGTTCCATTTTCCAAACAAATTGAGACAAGTGATGATAAGTGGATACTTTACAACAACATGAAATGTAAGAGATCATGGGGCAAGCAAAAAAAGGTGATGTTATGTATATGGTGGCATTGAAAGGGCATCCTCTACTGTGAGCTCTCCAGAGAACCAAACAATTGATTCAAACAACTACAGCTCCCAATTAGACCAATTGACAGCAGCATTCAATGAAAAGTGTCTGTTATAATTTAAGTGAAAGGGCATAATATTCCATCAAGATAACACTAGATCTTATATTTCTTTGGTGACCAAACAAAAATTGTTACAGCTTGGCTGGGAAGTTTTCATTCATTTGTTATATTCAGCAGATAATGCATCTTTGGACCATCATTTATTCTGGTCTTTACATAATTTTCTTGATGAAAAAACATTTAAATTGCCATAATTATGTTGTTGCATTAGTAGTATTAGTAGTATTAGTAGCAGCAATACTTTTCACCAGATGAAGCATCATCAACCATTACTATTAATTTTTGACTAGTATTCACCTTCATCTCAATTTTTAGATACTTTTTATTGCAACTTACTCAGGCTGTCAGTCTATTTCTGATCCGCACTGTTTACTCACTACCTAGACTAACGGCCTGAGGAGTATGTTGCAATAAATAGTAACTAAAAACTGAGATGAAGGAAAATACTACTATAAAATTAATAATAGTAATGGTAAATATGTTGTTCAATAAAGTTAATGCTGAAAATAACAAAATTGTCTTTAATTTTTACTTAATAAGCCAAACAAACTTTTTGGCTAACACAATATATCATGATATACTCAAAAAGTAAATAAAGGATTTATGCACATGATACCAAGAAATTACTGTACCTAGGAAGAAATATGTATGGTATTAATAAATTAATTTTGGATCACTTGTGTGTTGCAATAACTTCAGAGCTTGATATCCCAATAATTTTGTACTCACACAAGTTTAAATTGACCAAATCGATGGATTGATGTAGTTTCTAAGGGAGGGGGGGGGGCATTGACACAATTCAATGCAATAAGTCAAATGGCACGTTAATGTTGCAGTACTGGAACAATACCTTCAAGGAACACCTCCTTGCTTATCACCAGTAAGCTATCACCACTGTCACAAGATCCAAGATGCTACCAATGTACAACTACAAATACAACTCCAATGTGGCTTCGGTTGGCAAGCCCAAAACCGAAGGACAAATTGTCACCACCTGGCCTTTTATAGTCAAAATCTCGACACATCCAGGTTGCTAGCGAACCATATATGAGTCACTGACGCTCCACCTCGTCTATATCTGTCGATGACTCGTTCATTCAGCTTTTGCTCCTGGACCTTCCACAAAACAGACAGCAGGTCATGCATGGTCTTTTTGCTCCGGGCAAGTTTGTTTCCACTTCTTCGCTACAATTGATACGCCTGGAAATGAGAACTGTTATTCTTGCTGTTATTCTGGTTCTAAAATTTATGAGGTCTGTTCGGTAAGTATTCAGCTAAATTATTGGCTGGTTAGGAAAATCTGCAGTTCTGGCTCCTGGGGCCAGTGGCCCGAGAGCCTAGGGTAGAAAAATGGAGCGAGATTCTACACGTCTTTTCATTACGCTGGATTGGGGAGAAAGAGGCTGATTCAAAGTTAGCGCCGTCACGTGATGCCTTGTTGGCCCCTGATTGTCTGTCAGCACGTGTGGACGCGGAGAGGTCTTGCGTTGACCATGTGGGGAAATAGGGAATTCACTTCATGGGAGACAACTCCGCTTCGACTCGCCACAAATGTTATTGAGTACCTGATGTGCATTGCTCATAATTACCAAATGAACTAAACAGTTTTTTTTAATGATTAACAGAATTAATGCTTTTATTTTTTTAATAAAGTTATATTTGGAGTTTTAAAATATAATAACTGAAAATCAATAACATTTTCTGTAATTATCACATCTATGATCGAATGTATCTATTAATAGGCTTTCTTTTAAAAATAATTAGCTGAAATATTTTTTTATATCCCTCACTTTTGAAATCTTGATAAAATGCCACTTAGTCAAGAAAAGTCATAAAAGACAATTCCCTGGATAATTAAAGTCACTTTCATTTTTATCTTATGGCAAAAACACTGTGGAGGTTGAAAACTACGCTTCAAATCAGTAAATTTAAAACTGCAAAATAAAGTAAAATATTTCTTCTTTGTCAACTTCATCAGGGAACGATGGTTGATACAAAAAGTTCTTGTGTTTATATGGGTAGTTTGGACATGTGGGTGGGTGGTTGGGTAGTAGTAATTGGTAGTAGGATTGGGTGGAAGTGTGTAGGAAGTATCAGATTAGCTGCTGGTGGAGGTTGTTAAGTATGTGGGCCACGTCCCTGGAGGGAACTGGCTATTCAGGTCTGGGAGGTCAGCTTTTCATTGCAGATCGAAATAGCCAGTTGAATAGTTTCCCTCCCTCCTCAACAAATTCCATTGGCAGGTAATCTGATACTTTTTACATACTCCCACCCAATCTTACTACCAATTACTACTACCCAACAACATTTCTAAACTACCCATATAAACACTAGAACTTTTTGTATCAATCATCATTCACTGATGATGTTCTGTTAATAAATACATCATCTATCCCACAAGCCCTCCAACCTTTGTCATTTTACTCACATATATATAAAATTTAAAAAAATTTTTTTTAAATTGTGTTTGGATAAATTTTTGTATTTTGAAAAAATTATTTCTTAATGAAGTAAAATAAAATTAAACATGAAAATTTATCTGAACATTACCCACCGAATTTTTAAAAATTTACTGAACAAATAGAAAAAAACTTCACACCGGAAGTAACCAAAATACTTCAAAGCTGTATTTTGGGACAGCAGAGAGAAAGTAAGGGTCCAGTTCAGCATTATAGTTAGATTATAAATAGAACCCCCACTAAAACTTTAAAAAATTGACTTTCCCTGGAAAGGAAGGTCTTATGGATTGAAAGCACCAAAAAAAATTTTTGAGGAGGAAACCATCATTGTTAAGAAGTACCCAGAAACATAAACAAAATGGAAAAAAACTGTCATAAACCTGCTTTAAGTACGCAAAAGTATGTTTTCTTTTTTTTTACGACTAACTTTATGCTATTTTCTTGCAATTAAAGCCAAAATTAAACCTTCATAAATGATATTTAATTTTTGCAACAGGTTTATGGTCATATGATGATGATCAGGCTACATCAAAATTTCTTATCTTATTTCTTATATTGTGATAGAAAACAACTAAATAAACATCAAATGTTAGCTTAAGCGGGACTGCCTGATCACAAAGTGCTTTATAGGGATGTCAGACACATCTAAAAACATGAGGGGGGCCACAGAGGTAAATTACAAGTCCAAGGGTGCGAGGAGCAAAAAAAGGTTGAGAACCACTGGATTATATTATAAATACGTTGCAATTTTTTTACTTTTTTTTGTAGTTATCTGTTTCTATGTTTAGTTACTATTAGATCGCAGCTAAAGACTAATTATATATAGTCTTAGTAGTACCTATCACTTTTAGTGAGTGAGGGGCTCGTGTAAAATTTTGTCTAATTAAAAGGGGTTGTAAATGGAAAAAAAAAGATAACTATATTACATTTTTTGTGATTAACAGATTTAATTAATTTAATTATTAACAATTTTTTCATTTTATGCTACTAGTATTTATCTTCATCTTAATATTTTTGTTGCTCAGTTAAATTGCAATAAAAAACAACAAAAATATTAAGATGAAACTAGTAGCATAAAAATGAAAAAATTGTTAATAGATTTCATGTTTTTATTTTTCAATAAAGTTACATTTATAGCTTTAAAGCATTTTAAAGTTTCACTTGTGAATGATAATGAATCAAACAACATATTTTTCCAAATGCCAAATCATCAATTGCCAAATGGGCTCATGCCAGAACGCCTACGCCTAATTGCTTACACCAGATAGATTAAGGAGAACACAACCAGGCAACTGATGACGATCCCAAAAGATGACTTTGCAACCCCTAAATCAATTTTTTTTTTTAAGTACCTAATGTTAAATATATATAGTAAAAATGTGAGATAAGATGTAGACAATAATTTTTCCATTTTTTTTATTAGATTAAGTATTATAAATCATTATTATTTAAAAAGTTTTTATGTCAACTTTTTATCTTCATCTGAGCAAAAAAGTTGCGATAGAAAACAACTAATAAATTAAGATGAATTTTAAATTTCAGTGCAATAGCTTAGTGGAAGTGTTCTGTTCGTTTGTATTGTTTTTGTTTACGTTTGTGTGTCCTAGTGTTGTTTTCTCAGGTGCGTGTATGTGTTATCATTATTCTTTTTTGTTTCTAAAGGAAATAGTTTATTAATTATATTTTTGTGTTTATCATTATCAGAAAGGTTGTGTTGTTAAAATGTCCTATTGGAATTAAAAGAGTCTGTGTTTTTAAAATAGCTTGAGGTCGTTGCTGAAAAATGGTGGCATCACAGTTGATGGTGGAGAAGAAAGGGGAAGCTATTCATCTTTGTTCACTGAAATGGCTAGACCACATGAGTCGGATCGATAAGAAACACTGCCATGTTTGTTTTCAGAAATAGGACCATGTGGGTCTAACCATTCTACATGTGTATGTGATTAATGTGTGTGTAATTATATTTTTGTATGTATGTTGATGTTCAGATTCTTTGGGAAAAGAAATGATAACTATTACATTTTTTGTGATTAACAGATTCTTTTTCTTTCTCTTAGCTGGCGTGTCCGGTATTCAGTTGTGGTTTGTTTAAGGGGAGCGATAATGTTTTCTTCTGTTTCCGGGTCTAGGTCAGACTGGCTTTTCAGTCCATTTTGTGTGGGTTTGTTCTCGGTGATGTTTTTGCTGCCGATTGCTTTTTGTGTGGTTGTTGGTTCTCAGTAATATTTGTCTCGAGAGTTGCAGCTAACTGCTTTTCAGTTTCATGAGGCATTTCTCGGAGAAATGTAGGTTTCTCTCCAAGTCGAGGTATTTCTATTTTTGCTCGTCTAGTGCCTGGCAGTTGTGTGTGTATGTGGCTGTGAGTCTCAACCCTTTTTTCCAAATCATCCATTCTGGTCTGTTGCAAGTGCATGTAGTTTTCAAGCTGCCTGTGGTCTTCGTTGAATAGTGAGTGTAGCCAACTCACGTTGTTCTGTGCTGGTGCGACATTAGCACTACCTGAATCAGGGCTGTCTCTTCGCCTTTCCTCGATGTGATTAACCGTTCATTCGTTTTTTCATGGCAATGTGTTGAAAACTGCGGCGGTGGGACTTGTGTTTGATGGAGGCAAAGTTGTTTAGTCTCTTGCAGTTGTTGCATTGACGATTGGCAGCTCTGTCAGCCTAGGGGACGTGGCCATGAACCCCCACAATTTTGGCAGTGTTGCTGTGATCGGTTGTGGTGTTTGTAGTGTGACTTGTTTGTTGATGAACAGTGGTGTAGTCGGCTTATTGGAAATCGGCCATGTGTTTAATATGTGAGGCTGTTAATTGTGTTGTTCTCACATATTGTAGGAGATCTGGTAGGGACATTTTATGATCGATCAGTCCCTTCTCTTTGAATTTAGCGGATCTACAGCGAGTGATTAACTTTGATTTTATTTCTGCATGGTCATCGAAGAAGCTGCATGATACTGCAAGATTTTTAAGTTCGTTGTAGAACTCTTCAATGTTCTGTCTGACTTGCCAGAAGATGAATTTCTGGTATTCAACATTTTGTTGTGGGTGGAAATGATTTTCCACCGCTTTGACTAGTATGTCAAAGTGTGTTTCCTTAACTGTTCGCTCGGTAATAACTCTATGATATTGTTCAAGTCATCACCAGCAAACATTAAAAGCATTGCATCGTTTGTTATTTTCTGTGTTAGTTAAATGCATTTGGTTAGAACTATATTTAGCTATGTTTAGAAAAAGAAAAGAGAGGAACAAAAGATGTGTGTTCAGGGTGGTCGACTGTGGACAAAAGTGGAGAGCTCCCACTTGCGGGCCCTTGTTTCTGTACTTTCTGGTACTGGAAACGGGGCTCATTATGGGGTCTATTGGGCATGTTTATTGATATTAAGCATACATATATATATAAACATTACATAGAGGAGGAGGAAGTGCAATTGAAAAGGTGCAATTGAAAAGGTGCAATTGAAAAGGTAAAAATAAAGAAATGAGAAAACGAGAATAAGAGAGAGAGAAAAGGAAAAGCATTATTTGAATTAACCCTTTCAAGACTCCTGGAACGAAAAATAAAGAAAATGAGATTTTCCAGTTTTTTACAACTGCAGACAATGACGTCATCATAATATGAAACCCATGCAGAAATTAGTTTGCATTACATGACTGAACAAGAAAGAAGTGTAAGCAAAGTGATCTGCTAATTCTGTATTTTTCACGTCCCAGATTAATGTCTAATGGAACAAATGCATCCCATCATGATTTTGGTTCTTCAAAATATGAAAAATTCTTGATTTAATAAAAGAATAGTTTTCTTTAACCATTAAATAAAAATCAAGCTTTTTTATACCCTTTTAAAAACTTGGGGATTAAGCACCTTAATAGGTTAGTCTTGAAAGGGTTAAGGGAATTCAAAAAGAACATTGGATACAATAGTAATTGAACAAAAATGTGTAGAAGCAGTTGTGTTGGACTCCCAGTGATTGACCATAATAGGGTTAAAAAACAACACAATTCTACTTTTTGATTATTCATGGTAGGGAGACTGAATAATCACTTTTTGACAGTTAATCATTAAGTTTTGGGCTGAGTCCAAGCAGTTATTGTTTTAGGCTAATACTGTATCATCATTTTCTACCGGGGCTTATATTCTGCCACTGTTTCAGTCAGTGACCTACTCCTAATAGCCTCATTTTGAAGCATTATAGTTGATATTTATGCTCTAAGTATAACAAATTTTGCAAAAAAATGGACTAACCACAATGAGCATGGTGTGTTAAGTCTGACCCAAAATATCAATGCTTGTTCATGGGTTCAAACAGAACCAACTATTTATAGCAAGATTTAAAGAATGATTCTTAAAGAACCAACCTTTTTATTTAGTGCAGCATAGGTGTAATAGCCTATTAGCTATTTTAAGAATAGAGCTTCTGATTTCTTTTTTGAAAATATTCAACAACTCCTTATTACTCCAGAAACAACATCTCCCAGTCTCCAAGCAACCAGCTTTTGTAAGAGTATGATTAAAAGTAACCAGTTTTTGTAGGAGTATGATTAAAATGTTTGCAAGTGTTATATTTTTATAAAGATATATTAACCTGGTTTTATAGGTTTAAAGTTCAAAATCTGCTGCTGCAATGTTTTGCTCAATTAAAAATGATAAAAATCTTTCCAATACTCTATTCAATAAACTTGAGCAATGCACACATAATATACATAAAGGTCGTTTGAAATCAATCCAGATATCTTTAAAAAGTTCAAGATATTGTAGATGATTCTCAGTTTGATATTTTAGTACTTCTATTTTTGTGTATTATTTAGTGAGTAAAAGACTATTTATTTCCCCAAAAATG
Source organism: Architeuthis dux (assembly GCA_006491835.1). Lineage (NCBI taxonomy): Eukaryota > Metazoa > Mollusca > Cephalopoda > Oegopsida > Architeuthidae > Architeuthis > Architeuthis dux. The sequence continues at coordinate 994,953 of VCCN01007085.1, read as the reverse complement.
ATCTGAGTGAAGAGCATCTGCAATCATTATTTTCTTTCTCCGTCTAAGATGAAAGTCAATAACTGTTCTTTTACAGTTAAGAAAATATGCAAATTTCTTTGCATTGAGAGAAAAATGTACAGGTAAAGTTCCTATTTTTCACAGATGTGTTCTGAAAACATGGACAATCTGGGAACAATTACAGGTGAAGCTCCTACTTCGTCTGCTCCTACTTTAGACTAGGATCATCCACAGTAGGAGCTTCATCTGTACTTGCATTTGCAAATATGATACATAATCACTGTTAATAACCATCACCATAATATATATAAGAGCTGTGTCTGTCACACTTATAGTATCAGTAGCAGCAATCAGCCGAACCTGTTGTTGCCAGGCAACACCACCAATCATCATCAGAAGCAGCACAAAGCTAGAAGCTAAGAGCCGTTATGTTATGTTGACTTAAGATGCCTTTATTTTAAGATATATAAACCAAACGAGAGAGATGTGTAGTCATCAAAATGTGGAAGAGGGGAAACTAACAGGAAATGTCATCTACAAAGAAATAATTGGTCAATATGCATGTAAGTAAATAGCATAATACATGTATATTGATTAAAAACAATGATCATTCAGATTATCATCATGCCATTAAAGTGTTGTTGGGTTATCGCAGAGCAGTCAAAATAAAAAGAAATTTTAAAATCAAGCTTTTAAAATTTACCATTTGAAAACTATGGCAGCATGATTCACATATATCCATGGGTAACTGGACAATTCGGCCACGGACAATTCAGCTGCCAATTTTTCAAAAGCGGACATTTCGGCCGCGTTACGTTTTTAAATGCGAAAAAGACTATATAGACGGGATAGAATCAAAACGAAATAGAATCAAAATATTTAAATTTCTTTTTTATTTAATTAAAATGTTTTATGTTTATGATCTTACTCATCAAACATTTGATAAAAAATAGAAAAACATTTTGTTAAATAGGTATATATTTTGATTCTATTTCCTTTTAAATCATGTCTATAGTCATTTTCACCCTTAAAAACAAAACACGGCCAAAATTTCAGGATTTGAAATATTGGCGGCTGGCATGTCCGCCGAATTGTCCTAGATTCATATCCATGTAGCATGACATTTTAATTGTATTAATTGTAAGCAGCAAAACTACTTCACTTAGAATCAGTGTCATACTACTAAATGAGATAGTAAAAAAAAATTTGTTTAAATTGATTAGCAGTTGGAGCAATGGTAAATGCAATTAACCAATTGAGTACTTTCAGATGGTATACACTCTCATGATAATTAAAACACATACAAATATAGTAGTCGATTTTTTATGACAGATTTCTCTCTCTTTTGGTGAAAGATATACAGTAGAAGCCGCTTATTGTGATCCCTCTGGGACAGGGTCTTTCAGATAACATCAAGCAAAAGATATAAAAATTGGAACAATTTACAATAATTAGTAGTTAGTAGTAAGGCATTCAGCCAGTCCCCGCTGTGCGGCCGGGATGCAGTTCATAATTTGAAGCTGTTCACGTGAGGTAAGAAGCTGATTGGCCGCTGCTTTGCACATGATGTCGTCCCATTTGTACTGTTTGGCTGTGGCATCTGGGGTGTCAAGACTGGCCTGAGTCCAATGATAATAGGCTCTGGCATAAGCACTGTCCATGTTAGGTTTGTTGGTGCTTTGGAGAACTTTGTGAGCAGCAGGAAGCCAGCAAAGACAGGTAAGCTGGCAAGGCTACGTCAGATGGTGAACATAGGCTAAGTCTATCATGTCAAACAAGGAGAGATGCTTGTCGCCAACTTGTGTCATCGAACTTGATGCTGCATATCAATTCTGCTCCATCCCATATTGATGCTTCGAAATCTGCCAGTCGAGTACTCTCCAGGTAGCAAGGGGTACTGCGGAGAATAAACAATAACTTTGGGAGATCGAAGCATTTCTTAAGTAAGAACAGCCCAGGGTGGGCGTCCAAAAGGTGCAGTCGCTCAATCATTAACTTCAGCATTTCATGTTTTTCATCAAGGCTGGAATGCACTGCTTGTGGGATGATAGGGGAGCCATGTATTGAAACGTTCTATTTTGGTTTCACCATGACTTTGTGTAGTGTCAACCATATGGTGTTGAGAACCATTTCAAAGTTTAGTTGAAATTGATATTGATCACCTTGGATTTGGACGAATTGATCTCAAGACCGATTTTTGATAGGGCTGGCACTAGAGTGTGGAGGACACGGTCAATGACGTTGGCCGGTCCTTCTAGGTTGGCATCATCTAGATACCAAATGTTATGGGGGCAATGTAGCAAACGGGCAATGTAGCAAACGGCAATGTCATCTACGCCAATTGTTATAAACAACTTTTAAAAATTAATATAAATATTTTAATATAATTTATAATTCAATTAAATTAAGTGTTTGGGACTGATTGATTTTGACAACAATAACTGTTTGATAACACTATCTGTGATCATAATAAATGCTTTTCTCTGTGTATAAACAGGAAAAATGTCATCTTGTCTGGTAAGACAAACTAGACATGACACATTTGTTCACATCTATTAAAAACAAATGAGAAAAATATGGGCAAGACGTATTGGTGATTGTTAGATATATTATAAATGTTTTTCTTTAATTCCCCCATCCAATTACATAAATGTCCATGCAAGATTCCATTTTTTTTAAAAATCGGGTAATTTCTGAGGTTTTAATTCAATAGAAACACAATATACATTCATTCATATAAATATAGAATACTGTTCTACTAAAAATGGTAAAAAAAACCCATTTGCACAGGTTCACACAAAAGTAACAATCTTGCAAAACAACATAAAAAGTAGTGGCAGCAGGTTAGTAGTTTTCTGTATCTTAAGACACTGAAGAGGCAAAAGAAAATTCTGATACTACTGACATTTTCCTTCTCTTTACATGTATTTAAGAGAATGATTCCAACCAAGTTCCTATATAAAAAGCAGGCAGTCTGCAAATGGTGGTCTTGAAGGAAGTAGCTGACCTTACAGACAGCAACCCAACAGATATAGCAAGATTATTTTTAAGTGTTAATATAGATTACTAGTTACTACCCATGAAAAAATTCACAGATATATTTGAATTTCTATGAGATGATGTTTTTAGAAAAGAAATTATATATAATGTGTAATGCATTTGGTAAAGATATCGACCCATGTTTACGGAGTTCGAGTGGTTTCTTCACATTCTCTTACTTACTTTAAGACTTAATAGGTCACTACTTCAAAGCTGTTAATAATGTAAATAAATGTTTACATCTTATCAATTTAATCTGAGGTTTTATTAAAAAGTGACTGAATTCATTCAAGTGAAAGAGTCCATTGTTTCAAATGATGGGTAGGAGATATTTTTATCAGCAAAATATAAATTATATCTTACTTTCATAATGTATTATGGACAGAGAAACAACCTCTATAGCCATTTGTTAGTTTTTGTGCTTAAACTGTGACATTGTTTATCATCCCAACTTTGAAGGCATTTTAACTTTTAAATTCATACAAGGAAAATAACTGCTGATTATAATTATTTCCCTTTGACCATTTAGTGAATTTTAAAGAATTTTTTTATTCAATTTACAAAAGAGTTCCACTATTTTTTATGCTTTTCATTGAAGAATACCACTGTTGGTTTAAAGCAGTTTATGAATTTAAGAGTTAAAGAATTTATTGTCCAAAGTTTTCCTTATGAGTGCATGCAATAAGTTTTTATTCTGTATCTTCTCAACCCTTACATCACTGTGTTCCTAGCATGATGTGTAAGGTACATACCTTGCTTACCAAAGATCATAAAAGTAAAATGAATGTAGAGGTTGATTGCTAAACTGGAAACCATGCTGTTAGCCTCATTTGTTGAGAATATCACCTTTATATCTTTTTATCATTTTCAAAATGGATTCCTTTAGGTTACCACTTAATTCAGAACTTAAGATATCCCTTTCTCTTATTTTTCTATTCAATAGTAGTAGTAGTAGTAGTAGTCATCACATAGTTTGACCATTACCATCCCATATATCACCTGCTACTTATATTATGTACCTAGAAATGATTTAAGTTAAGCCCAATTTGGCAGATTCTGAATTAGATATCTTATCAAGTGGGATAAAAGCTTTTGTGTGTGTAGGCGTGTACGCACATTTATATCCATGAAAAGGAAATAATAAACAATAAGCTAATGCTTATTCCAAACTCTTTTTGAGTGTGGCTCTTATATTTGTACACATTCAAGATTTTTCCCACGCATGTAATGTTAATCAGTAAATAAATGTCACAACTGGAAAGCACTCAGAAAGTGCATACCTATGCCAACGCCATTGTCACTGAATTAAAATCAGTTCATAAATAGTTACGACGCAGGGGAGGTAACAGTAAAAGATTCCTAGATCCGCCCCAAAATTTAATCAATTCTTCCTTAGCCCACCTTTCCACAAAATGCTATTGAAATTCATTGAGAACTTTTGGAGATATTGTGTGGACAAACATGAGTGAATACATAAATATGTGAACGAAAATGGAAAACTATCTCTCAATCAAAAAAAGATTCCTAGATCAACACCAAAATTCTTCCTTACTCTTCTAGAAAATTTAATTTAAATTCATTGAGAACTTTTGGAGATATTGAGTGAACAGTCAGCCAGACATGAGTGAATACATATACGTCTTCCGACTCTGTTGGCAGAGGTAAAATATGCAAAAGACAAATGCATTGGTTTAAAAGTTTTCCTCAAGGTTTTATAAAAATTTAAAAATAAAACACATGGCAAAATACTTAAAATGATCTGGTTAATTTTAACCTGTTAAAATAAAGGCTTGCCCGGGTATATGCTTATTTATATTTAAAAGTCCATAACATATAATGAATGAAATTAACCATTCTCTTACCATCTGTTTGTATAAAAATATGCATATAAATCCATATCAAAAAGTAATTGTTTATATAGTATCTCCAAGCTGAAACAGCAATGTTTTCAAATATGACAACACACATTGTTGTCAAGTTTGAAATCACCTTTTAGTGCATTGATGGTTTGACCCAAAAGAAATTGCTACAAAAGGTTTCTCAACGTTTTCTTGTAGTATCAGGTGTGCTCAATAACATACTAAATGTATACCAGTCTGACCACTGGAATGGTGTCATTTTCAATATGGCGTCCAAGATGAGAAAATGCACATTAGTCCTTTAATATTCATTCCTGAAAATTACACCTTTCCAGTGGTCAAACTGTGGTAGACTTGATATTATATAAAGCACACCAGATACTACAAAAAACTGTTGAGAAATCTTTTGTTGCAATTTTTTGGGGGGTAGAGTGGGTTATTTTTATTCATGCAGCCAACTAATTTTGCAGTCAACTTGGATGCCATCTTGAAAATTATACCTTTCCAGTGGTCAGACTGTGGTAGACTTTTAGTACGTTATTGAGCACACCTGATACCATAAGGAACATTTGAGAAACCTTTTGTAGCAATTTTTTTGGGGGGTAAGGTGGGTTTTTTTCATAAATACAACTATTTTCTAGGATGATGTTAATCATCCCTTTAAATTAAGTCAAAGTAACTGAATTTGCCTCAGACAGAGAGAAATAGACATTATAGATTAGGCAAACTGTTACAAAAACATTAGATATTATTATGAACAAAAAGATATTAAATATTAAGATTGATGTTTACATTTTAAAACATTTTAATGCAGTAAAGTGAATGTTTATTTCTAAAAAAAATCCTTGCAATCTACTTTTAGACAAAATATTTAAAGAAATAGGACAAATTTTCTCAACAATTTAACTAAATTCTTTTTATTTTGTGGGAATGAACATTGTACATTAAATCTGTAAAACTCTGGTTTTATTTAATTACAATATTATATATAAAGTTATTGCAAAAATAAAGCCAGAAGTTTACTTTTTCTATAAAAGTTTAATAAAACTATTTCTACTTCTTTGTAATGCTGGTTGCCTAATATCAATGATAAAGTATTAATTACTGTATTAGAATTTCAAAAGCTGCAATTTAAAAAGTAGAAGAAAATGCATGATCAATTACAATGAAATCTATGGTACCATTATTGTTACAAAATTCATCTATTTCTTATTTTTTTAATTCTTGAAATCAGTACAGATAACAGTTTATCATTATCTACATAAGATAATGTAAACATCAGAAAAAAATAAAGGTTATGCACCTTTGTTTTTTTCTGATGTTTACATTATCTTATGTAGATAATGATAAACTTTTATCTGTACTGATTAAATTCAGGTAATATATGTAGTCTAGTTTTATATTGAATCAACAATTTATTTAGACCAGTGTCTTCATCATTGTCACTTTCAACACATTTTAGCTGGTACCCCTCTAACCTTTATCAGCTGTATGATGCATACAAAAACTGTGAGTTCAGTCTCTAAGATAGACAATTCATGGCCTCCTGGGCTTGTTAATATGTGATAACATCAAGAAAAAACCCAATCTCATGGAGACAATACTATGGCCACCAAAGATGAATATACAGAGTTTAATCCTGAGAAAGGCATAAACTGTCTTATAAAGGTATTAATTAGAACAACATATTTCCATAAGTGTTCAAAAGTCCCTTGAAAGTCAATGGATGCAAAATATACCATATAAATTGTGTTAAAAGCTATGGTAATGTCTTCATATAAAATTATAAACAAGTTTTAGTTTTTATGATATATCTTATTTCTGGAAGAAAAAGAAGAAAATCAGTATACATGCAGGTGTATCATGACACACAGACAATCATTGTGAGAAAGAAATTTAAAGACTGTTCTTTAACAAAACTAATGTAGATTACTATTATATATATTGATTTTAATGTTGATTCATGTCTCGTGAAACTAGGATTATTGTGTTAGTCTCAAAATCCATTGATAAAGATTTTGATTAGAATATTTTATTTTAGTATGAAAAATGTATACAATTTGTATATACAAGCACACATCATAACAATCATATTTACACAATATCTAGGGCCTTAAACCTTTGCAGAGGTTTAATAAACATCATAATTCTTCTTAAAATCATTTGCATCTGTTGATAGCACTACATATTCTGGTAATCTATTCCAAAGTCCTACCACTCTATTGCTAAAAAATAATGTTCTGATATTCAATCTACTCCTACCATATATGTGTGGCCTCTCAGTACCTCCTTCTAGTAAAAAATACACCAGGGTTTACATTAGTAACTTCTAAACCATGCATAATATTGAACATTTCTATTAAGTCACCCTGATCTCTCCTATTTTCTAACGATGTTAATCCTAACACTTTCAGCCTATCCTCATAACCCATACTTTTTAATTCCAGTACTAACACGTCTCTGGATTTTTTCTAAAAGATTTTTATCTTTCCAAGTACGGTGACCAGGCCTGTGTACAGTACTCTAGGTGTGGACAGACATAAGTCTTCTATAGTATAAGGAAAGAGTCCTTGTCCATATATGAAAAGGTATTCTTAATCAGTCCTAGTAGCCTGTTTGCCTTAACCACAGCACTGGCAATATACCTGGAGAATGATAGTTTATCAGTTACTATGATACCAAGATCCTTTTCATCATTTACAATATCTAGTATATTTCTGTTCATACAGAAATCGTAACACGGATTTCTATTTCCCACGTGTAACACCTTACATTTATCTTCATTAAAAGCTAATAATCATTTTCTTGACCATAGCATTAATTTATCCACGTCTTCCTGTACTCTTACTTGGTCTTACTATATACAACCAAATCATGGCCTTACATCTAAAACGTTTAGTGTGCATGTATGTACTGAACAAGAGTCAGCCAGATAAAAACAATGGAAAAGAAAGAAATTGAAGGCTCCGGTTTCTGGGTCAATTTAAAAAACAAAAAGACATGTAGAGATTTAAGAATTTTATGCTTACAGTGTCCTAAAAAATGTAAGATGTATACGCACTTTATCAGCCCATAACTACATTAGATTTTTTTCCAGAGAAAGTTAGCCTTAGAAAAAGATAACAGGCATACATTTAAACGATAGAAATTTGTATTGAAGTATGACTGTAAATGTAAAAATATAAATGAACTATGATATTCACAGACATTAACAGTTATCAAGAGTCAAATACATATATAGGATGAACACACAAATGTATTAACATTTTGGTTGTTAATAACTGTTATATTCATCCTATTAATTTTTTTTTTTAAATTAAGAGTAAATACTATAGTAAAGCTTGAATATAAAAATATTACAGACCTTATATTTAAATGTTCAAAATACCTGATAAATGTATATACATTTTGGGAAATACTTTGTTATTTACTGAGCTACGCTAGCAAATTAGTCTGCAATAAAAGCTTGCTAACAATCATGCTATGGTAGGAATATAACACCCTGTACATGTGTTAATTTTATATATATAGATACCAAGCTTAGCTCAGTATGACACAAGGCTCATTAGCAATGGCCTGCAAGACTAGCTTGATAACTATTGTATTGCTTTCCAGCAGGTAGCTTCACTTTTATACATGTATAACTGCTTATTTTTAATAACTGGGCATCTGATCTGCTACCAATCCTTTAATGTTTTAAAATCAATATCTTCAGATATACAGGTACTACAACTTAGTCAATAAAACCTGGAATCACCTCCCTTTTTTTTATATTGTTCTTATTCCCTTCTCATTTCTTCTTGCTCTCTTTTACTTCTCTATCACCGTTCCTTTCTTTCCTCTACAATTCCTCTTCCTCCATTCCTTCTTTTTAACTCTACCGTTCATTCTGTTTTCTCTTTTCCTTCCCTCTACTACTTCTCTAACCATTAATTTGGCTTTCATTCCTACTTTCCCTTTCCTACTCTTCCAATTTCCTTACATTTCAACTAAATAAATACACCAGCCATTTACTGTCTCACCCTTCCCTTTTACTGTATTATTTACTATAGGTCTCACATATACTTTACATCTATCTACCTCAGCAGTACATAAAAAACCTCTTGTTCCTAGATGTGCTCTGCAGCTGAAGTGAAAGGCCGGCAAATAAAGAGACATGGCTTCGAATAGCCAAATGCATCCATGGGTTCTTACTGTGTTGTAGGAGCATCAAGGTTGCTCCTTCCTTGGCTCCGAAATTTAGAACTGACAGCTTGATTTGTAACAATGCCAAGAGATGGTATTGATTCTATTTGTTCACTCAACAATTACATATACTTATTTATCATACATACACACACAATACTTATCAGGCTGCAAATTTCAGCAGAATCCATATTATAAAGTAGAAGAGTATGTGTGTTTGTACTCTTACAAGTTGAGAAAAAGAAAGGTACATTCGAAGTCGTCAGGTCTCAATTTTCCAACAGCATACATTTTTAGGTTGGATTTTGCAAAAATAATTTGTTGATTTCTAAGGGGTCTGCATTCGCACTCACACTCACATGAAAAAAAAAAACTACTTTTATTGCTAAAGAAACAGTGAAAGCAACAATGCACCAGTGTTTAGAAACAAGGTGAATACAATCAGCGAACCAAGTTCAAAACCTGACAGAGAAAATGTTTTTTTTACCCTTTAATTTCATGTGCTTTCAATCTATTAAACCTTCAAACAAAAAGAATTTGCCATAGGTAACCGTGGATATGAATTTCTCTTTCTCACAGTGCTTATGCCAATTTGGCAGTATTTTCTTAAAGAATCTAACCCTAACCTGATAATAAAACATGTTTTTCTTAGAGCAAAAACCCTAACCCTACCTTTAACCATAACCCAACCCAAACGCAACAATAAAACACAGGCACAATTTAAATCCAATAGTGTGAACTACTAATGCCTAATTCTTTTTTTAAATTAATTTTTTTAATTCTTAAAAATTAATTTTTTTACACACGTCAAAATGATGTAAATTCATTTGCATACGAGTGATACTTAATTAAATTCTGTATAGTTTTATGTTTAACATATTGAGTATTATACAATTATCATGAAGTACTTTTAAAGAAAATAATATTTTAATGCTAACATAAAAATGCTGAATTAATGAAAACTAGTTATAGTGTCAGAATTGATACTTAGTTGCACAAAGCCAGAATCACACTGACTCACAAGTTAGTTTACTAGTTATCTCTGTATAGCAAGCACCCTACTTACATGTCAATATTGTGGTCCAATATTGATTCATGAAAAGGTGTTAAATGATAAGCTTATAAGCAGACAGATTACATAATGGAACTATGTGAAATTTTAAATTTATTTAGAATGAAAAAAAAAGAAAAGAAAAAAAAATCAAATCAATTTTCTCAGTCTTTGTAGCAGTCATTTCAAGATAAAAATTCATTTAAATATCATCATTACACGTGAAGGAGATAGGATAGTTCATATGGTTATGTTAGCAAAAGTGATACTATTTAAATACTAGTTTTTGCTGGCTTAAATATAAAAAATGTTTTCTACTCTGAAAAAAAAAAAATGATCTCTTCCTCTTTTGTCTTTATTTAATGGTCTATCAACTGGATTTATTTACAGTTGAACTGATACTGATTTACTAGTTGCAGTGTACACAGGTAAATTTCAATTGTCTTTGTAATAACTTAATAATACTAGATCAATTACAATTACCATGTTAACTAAAGGATAAAGAGTGAGGCTCATCTCAGAGGCATTAATTCTTTAATTAATTTAAGTGACAACATCAGGTTGAGTATTGCAGCAGCTATCTAAACTAGATTTTTCTCGTCTATAGACCAACTCATCAAAATTGGCCTGACAAATTCAAACTTTTTTCTATCATTCCAAAATGGTGATATTTCCAGTAGTTAAAAACTAATCAACAGAGAAATATCTTTATAATCAAAGATAATTTTTCTGTATTACAATGTGGGACTAGACCCTTATTTTGTGTTCAGTCGTTATAATGTAAAAAAAAAATAAAAATTCATGACTTCACAAGAGGATCTTTATTCAAAGACATATCATATTGGTACAGGTGTCCCCGATTATGGCACGGTTCTAGATATATATCTTTATATATATATATATAAATTTGGATGTGTGCATACAAATGTATGCACACAGGAACAAAACAGAAGCAAAGAGATATTTGAAATTTTTCATGACTGTACTCTGACTTGAACGTACAACCTGCCTGTTGGCAGTCGGACGTTCTAACGATTTCCCTACCAACACATACTTGAAAAGTCCGGTCAGATTTCTAGCCAAGTTCTTGATGGTGTCTTACTGCACTATATTTTTTATTGCATCCGAACTTGAGAAAGCCAAGTCACAAGTACTTTTATTCCCACAAACTTACTGAGTGGACAAAAGGACCATTGTTTTTGAACATCCTGTTGTTTTCCACTTATCTCAACTAACCAATTTCAACATCACTAAGTTTCCTGTTTGTCTTAGATTTTTAGTTACAGTTTACGACTCTTCTCGTGATTTGAATTCTAATTTTAGAACATCATGTTTTTGGAAACATTCTTTTAGCACTTAACAAAATTATTTGCTTTTTCTGTTTCTACTTTCATATCACCACTACTAGTATATTTTTAAGTTCTTCTAAAATCCACATCTTGCTAATGAGGTCTAGCAGGGAGGGGAGGTGGTCATTGCTAGTATTATAATGCCAACGCACAGCAGCAGTTCTTTCTGGCCACACCAGAGATGTCATGCCATAAAGTACAACCAAGGCTGCCTACTGAATCACAGTAATCCCTTTGATGCACAAGGCGATCAGCTTTACAAATTCATGACACATGTATATGTTCCCCAAGAGAGTGTCCAACAGATTTTGAATATCAACAAAAGAACAGAAAGAAGCAGAACAACGCCATGTTCGTGTCAGGAAACAAGAAGCAAATTGTTATGGTCCCTGACCAATCGGAGGAACTGAAAGAAAAATAACTATGGTTGGTTTATGGTTCTAGCCAGATCAAACCGGGACATCGATCAGAAGAATTCAGTCAGTAGCTATGAGTTTACTCTGACACCCAGGGCATTGTTTTCCCCAGATGGATCCATTCTTCCATGTACTGACAAGTTGAAGCTCATACATAGGTTTCATTGCCTGGAAAAGCTGGAGAAACCCAATCAAAATGCACAAGCCCCAGTATCTGAAGATCATATTGGTGAAGCAGAAACGTCTTCAGCACCCTCTGAGAGTCCAAGAATTGCCATTGTCGATGGAATGGTGCTTGTCCAACAGATAGCAAAGAAACCTGGGACAATCTGCACAGTCAAAGATCTTAACCAACACCTCAATGACAGGCTCCTGGTGTTGACAGCAGATTATAATACAAGTTGTCAAAAGGACAGTTAAGCATATTGATATACGTATATTGCTCTCAGTCTGCTTGTCTGTGTCTGTCTCATTATTTAGGTTTATGTTTTACTTGCATTAAATTCTCAATTCAATTTCATCTTACTGGGTTCATAAATTATAATCATTAAAAAAGGAAAACCTTAAAAATGACGGGATTTTTTACGTATGGATCGACACCTCGGCCTAGGATCGGAGTGTAATATCTATCTAGGATGAAAGTGCCCTTTGCCTCAGATAGGAGTATAGTCAATGTACTCTCTAATTTTTTTAAGTCAGTGTGTGAAAAAATCTGATGTTAGGCAAATTTTTTTCCTGTGACAAAAGTATGGCCGCATTTTTGAATTCGACATTGCCAGTATTTCAGGCCAAAGGGATTTTTTGCGCCCAGGGGCGATATCCCGCCTTCGCCCCCCTTTTGCTATGCCACTGTTTGTTTGCTTATATTTTGTTCATGTGTGCATACAAAGAAATATTTTAAAATGTTCATGACCATACTAGTTTCTTTGTTGCTGAATGAGTTTGAAAACAAACTAAATTATTTATTCATTACAAAAATTAAATTATTTTTTGTGTCCCCAGTTACTAAAGTCTTTGGCAACTCATTAGAAGTTATTCAGTAAAGAAACTGTAGCTAATAACTGCAAACTAAAATGAATAATTTTAATTTTTGTAATAAATTAAAAAGTTGAATGAATATTAGTAAAATTCAAATTTAATTAAAATAGAATTAATTTAAATAGAAGTAAAAGTCTAAAACTCGAAGGTAAGCACGTCTTGGAACTGAAAAGTTTATTAATAATTGAATGTCAAAATGTAAAGTTTTATTTAAAGTAAAATTGCTCCAAATTTTTATCTGTTTTGTTTTTAAGTAAAATAAAAAGTTGATTGAATATTAATAAAAATCAAAGGTAAATTAGTTTTTGTTTTTAATTAAATTGTAGTCAACTCTTGAATGTTCAGTTTACTATTTAATTTACTCCAAACAAACTGAAATATGAGAGTAAATTTAAATAAAAACTGTTATTACATTTACAGTTTTAAGGCTTTTTAAAGTTTCACCTTTGAATGATGATGAATCAATCAATATTTTTCCTAATGGCAAAACGTCAGTGGCCAAATGGGTTTACACCAAAATAGGTTTGACGCCTAAACACCCACGTCAAATCGGATACACCAAATCATACCAAACCCCTTCTTACGTTTCTCAACACTGAACATTAAAAGAAAATTCATCACGTTAAAATCTGTCTTTTCAAATATGAAACATTTCATCTTTAGAATGATTGATGAGAATTCCAAAATGCTATTATCAATTGTATTCAACAAATCATAAACCTATGAACAAAATCATTATGTATTCACTTATCTGTCTTGTTAATTGTTATGAAAGTTTATTCACTAAATGCTTGAAAGTATGATAATCTTTAGAAGAAATGTCAGCTGAAAATGGAAGATGCTTATAGTCACTATTTGTCCTTTTCTGATTCAGTTACATACAATTTATGCTGTTTATCCTTCTTTTCTAAAGTCCTTTGTCTTGTGAGGTGTAGGTAAAAATCTGTATCTTCCACAGGTCAACAAAAATGCATTCAAAAATATTCATTATATACTACGACATTAACATTGCTTTTGTCTTCACTCATTGAAGACCATGAAAGGTGATAGAATCTACAGATGTGGATGGCTGATACTAAAATACAATGGACTTTTTTTTAAGAACACTTTAATGTTAAAGTAATTGATTTGTATTATATAACCTACATCATTGTCAATGTGCCTAAAGTCCCTGTTTGTATTCATGTTCATAATTCTTAGAAGATACTTAAGCTTTCTTTGATTTTCTCACTTTGTTTTCTTTCCTATGCTTTTAAACATTTCATTAGTTGTCCATGCCACACTGCTTGGCCAAGGTATGAGTTGTTACATATGAAATGTCATTTTTTGAATAGTAAGATGAACGATGATATAAATATTTAATCAAAATATGACCCATTTGAAGCAATAATCTTTTTCCAATGATCATCTAATGTCTCTATGAAATTCTTTAGTTTTAGTGGTCACAAATTCAGTAAAAATACCAATTATGGCTTCCCTATTATTACGGATATGAAGTTCAAATTACATGAAAAAATGATAATCTGTAGGAGAAATGTCAGGTGAATATAGATTCCCAATTCTATCAGTTTATACACAGTCAGCTGAGAGCTGTGGGGTCTTGCACTGTCATGGAGAATTTAATTCAGTTCATATGGGACCTATTTTTCCAACTTTCTAACCTTTCCCATTGCCTTGAAATGATGTGATATGGTCGCTGTTGAAGTCCTAAAGTCTCCAGAAAGTGCCTGAATCATTGTTTGTGAGTTGTTGGCCACTGCTGTTTATAACTCATCATTGTTAAGAACAGGTTTGGACCTCCCTCAAGGTTTATTATTGGTATCCATATTTCCAGACCTAAACCTGCTGAACCAACACTGAACATTTCGCACAGTAGTAATCTTCACTCCAAATACTTTGTTGACATTAACAACAGCTTGAGCAGCATTAGCATGCTCAGGATTCGTGATG
>VCCN01007085.1:966122-979801 GCA_006491835.1 Architeuthis dux | reverse complement strand
TTCCCTAATTTGTAAGCTTCTATTTAAAGATTTATTCCCCCCACCCCAAAAAAAAAAAAAATTGTTTAAAGGCACGGAAAATGAAAGCTATTCTCATCAGCTATTCTCAATAAAATATCCTTTGCTTTCCTATGTTGTTATATTTGAATATTTTTTTTCTCAGGCAAGCCAGGTATCTAGTGTGGCCAGACGTCCACCTTTACGACGGACAGTCCTCCTTTATTTAAGTTTTTCAGTCTGACCCCAAAGTGACAAATACATTAACAGTTAACAACCGTTAACATTTTTATTTTGTCACCGTTGGCATTCACTTCCCACTGTTCTAAGTATATCTGAGGTAATTTGAGTATGTTTTTCAGTCTTCAATGAAGAATCGTGCCAGATATTAATAGGTCCTCCTTTTTGGGGTCAGACTCAAAAATGTATTGGGCGAAAGGGCGATTTCGTTTGGAAACCTTTTTTATTTTGGTGAAATTTTATAAAACTTTCTACAAAATCGCATTCATATAAAAGTGATATTTGCCAAATCAACAATTCTTCTAAGTATTTTGTATATTTTATACAAAACTTTTATATATTTACAACTCATAATTAACAACATGTCCAAGAGGGTCAATCTGTCCATCCCTCCTTTCAGTATGCAATATCCTTTTTGGAAATGCACCCTTAATACCTTTTGTGGGCTCCCAGGGATCCATGGACCTCAGGTTGGGAACCATGGGATAGAGTGTCCTCCTTTTTGGAAGTTTGGAGATGGCTACCCTACAGATATCCCTGCCAGTTAGAGAATAATACCACCACACTTCCTTGTTATTTTTATTGAGAAAAGTGTTTACCTGGCCTCATATTCTAATCACATTTTTAAAGCTTAATATCCATAAATCTATGAATTTCAATAAAGTCAGAAAACAAATGTGAGAATCAATCAGGATTTTTATTCTCTGAAATATTTTTTCCGTAAATAAAATATAATTCAAAATTTGCAAATGCTGTTCAAACAATTTTCATCCCAAATTTTCACTTAAATATAAAACTTTTTTCTTACACGCTTTTTCATTTACTGAATTTGAGGTCAATTCCAACTTTTGTTCAGACAATTGAAGAGATTCAATTATCTGAACACAAGTTTATTATAAATTCGAGAACTACACATCAGAGAGAGAAACCAAAGGCATATTCGGAATCAGTATGTCAATTTACCTACAGCATACATTTTTAGGTCAAATTTTGTAAAAAAAAAAAATGAAAAGATTTCTCTCTTTTTAAGAAATTTAAAGCTTTCATTTATTTATTCAGTTTCAAGAAATTATTCACTGTGGAGATTGAAACGTGTTACCTCAATTAAGGTCCCTTAATATTAAAACATCTTTGATTTCTTTTGTCTGCTGACAATTGCAGTTTAGGGCCCAAAAAGATCAGTCATTTGAAAATTTACACGAAGCATAAATTTCACCTGAAAAATTGAATTATGAATACATTTATCATCTGTTCTTGCTTTGCTAAATCTAAACACGGCAGCCATGTCAATACTGGTTGCTATGGTTACGCCTGATAGTCAATGAAAAAGAAGTGAAAAGTTACAATTGTAAGTGTCTGTGTGTCTATTTCTATATACACACTAGCAGGGAATACCGGCGTTGCCAGGGGGGGGGGAGACTTAAAATTTGAACGAACAGTAAAAACTATGTTCTTTAATATCAGGGGTGGAGGAGAAATAATGCTAAACTTAAATGGGGTATGCAAGAAGTTATTTTTTCCCGGGCAACAAAATTTCATTGGAAATCATTGAGAACATTGGAAGCATTTGTGTTATGTGAACATATATATTCAAAATAGTTAGTTTTTGAAAATTCTCCCAAAAATAATATTGTGGAATCTGCGTTTGGCTCACACTAATAACAATGGTCTGTTTTCCATCTATTTATTAATTTTTTTGACATCACACACACACATATATATATAAATAAAAATAGCAGGGTTACCTGGCATTGCCCAGGGAAAAAACAAATTCAAATATAACAACACAGGAAAATAAATGATATTTTCTAGAGATTTCATAAAGTTAAATAATTTAGGCTCAAAATTCGGTTTATGTTTCATCACCATTCTCGTAGAAGAAATTTTTTTTTTTCTTTTAATTTTACATGCTTTCAATCTATTAGACTTTCAAACCTTGTCAGTTTTGAGAAAAAAACATTTTAAAGGTTTTTGAGGATGGGGGTCTATTTACAATGTAACTATAATGCTAAACTGGACGCTTACTTACCATTCGACGTACAGAACTGTGGTTGTGAATTTCTCTTAGCCAGTCTATGCCAGTACAGCAGTATTTTTTTAAGGAATCTGACTAACCATAACCTGACATATTACTTATTTTATTGCTATAAAATCAAAATATTACATATTCTATTTACAAAAGATTTTCTGATGACTTTCCTTACTCATAAACCAAAATCATGACTTTTTCCTGTGACTTTTTATCCAGTCACCTTTAATACACCTACGTACAGGTGACATGAATCATGTGTAGATTGCTGTTGCTTATAAACTTTCACTGGGGTGAATGAGAGAAGACTAGTATATCAAGCGAAAGATGTGAATAACAATGATAATCCAAACCAACTTCAGAAAAAAAAGACTAGTTAAGCAAGTACTTGCCAAGTATTAAAATAGTGCTACAGTGTGTCTGCCAAAAAATAAATTAACATTGAAAGCTAAAATAGGAAAAAAGCAATAACTTTGTTATATTAAAAACGAAAACTAACAAAGTTACCATTTCTGGTCAAGATTCGGTTTAGTTAACATTGCTGTTTTTGTAGTTTTTTTTTTCAACTAATTTTATATGCTTTCAGTCAATAAAACCTCTTCTGGTAATTTGTCAGCCTTGAGAAAATGAATTTTTTAAAGGTTTTAGGGGTTTCTATTTAAAATAGAACTATAATGCTAAACTGGACCCTTACTTTCTATCTGTCGTATGAAACTGTGGCTGTGAATTTCTCTTTCTCTCAGTGCCAGTATGGCAATATTTTTCTTATTTATTTTGATTCTGATGTCTTAAAGGAATCTGACCTCTATTTTTGGGGAATTTCTTTCAAGAATAATTAAATTTTTGTCTTATGATTTAGAAATAAAGATGAAATAAAAAATATTAGATGATGAGGGATAAATAATGAAGAGCGAAGGCCCTTGTCATCTCTTTAAAGTTGTCCTTCACCCAATGGAAACAACAAATTGATGGGAAATTTGATTTAATATAGTATAATATAAAATCAAATTTCCCATCAATTTATTCGTGAAAGATATTTGTAAGTTGGAATGGTTCTTATCTCACTTTATTATAAGACTAGTTTGCAAGTCATCAAAAATTACAACGGTTTTATTAATTACTAGAAGGGATACCCAGCGTTGCCCTTGCCAATATGGTTTAAGGTTGGAATAGGTCTAGATTGCATTATAAAGATAGAGACAGAAAGAAAGTTATTGCATAAAATCCATAATACCCTAGGTACCTCCAGAATTAAGTCAGTCTTGATGGGAAAAAAAAAATATTTTCAGGTGTTAATTTAGATGGGTGTGTATTGGCTTACTTTAACTAACCAAGTGCAATACAGGCCTCCCACATCATAACATGTGAATTGGGGTAGCAAAAACGAACACTGCATTTTAAACTTGCCACAACCAATGTATATATTTAGGAGCTAAATGTAAGTCATTTTTAGTTATATCTAGCTATTGTTGTGCTAGTCAAATATTTTGGGCTCCACAATCCACCCGCGTTTGAACACAAACTTCAGTATAACGCAACATGTTATCATGTGGGAGGCCTGTATTAAACTGGGCTGTTACCTCCCGTCTGTCTTAGGGAAGTAAATCCTTGAAGTATGTGGTTAGTTCCCTGAAATATTAATAGAAGAAAAAATTAAAAGTTTGAATCAGAAAAGAAGCAGTTTTCCACACTCGTGGGAAACAGTAAAGTATCGCAAAGCACTGAATTCTGGTTAAAAGCAAGAAGAGCTTTGTTAACATCTTGTTAGACCATTTAGCCAAGAAGTTGCGAGAGCAACCTTCACAACATATTGAACCCGTGGTCAGTAAGGAAAGAAGCAAATGACCACATTGAGTAACTGAATAATTGTTTACAAAATACGGTAATATATGAATCGCATACTTCGAGGTCTTACTGACCTAAATACAGACATAAATAAGTGTCCCAGAATTCTACAGCTAAAAAGCTGTGACTTAATACTGTATTGTTTTAAAAGTGTGAAAAATTGTGTTATATTTCACATTAATATTAATTGTGGTGTAGCATCAATTATTTGCTTGTCAAGTATAAGATTGCAGTAACAAAAATGAAAGGTGAGGCCGACACTGTCTGTGTGTGCATGTATGTTTTTTACTACTACTAAAAATAATACTTAATGTTGTTATATTGACGGAAAAAAGCCAGAACTGGTAAAAAACAAAATTATTGTAACAAATGTGTGTGTCATTCGTAAGAAGAACTAAAGGAGAAAATTTTAATATAAAAATCATGTCTTTCCTATGTATAGAACCAGAGACTGGCTGGAAAATGACCTCGAATGACCTCCGAGGTCAAACTCTCATAGCCTATGTGGGAGGTTGACCTCTTCTCAGTGTACATGCAGAATATTATCTCTATTTTCCTTTTAGTGGCACAGAGGGCTCAAATATTAGTATAGAAGATTATTCATAGTTTTACTTTTCAACAAGTCTTGCCTCTCCCCTTTCCATATTGGGTGCTGGTGGAGGGATGGGCGTTGTGCAGCGATGACTGGCTGTAGAGGGGGAAGGAAGCAAGTAGAACACGGGGAAATTTAAATTAAAATATCATACTCCCCTTTTACCAGTGACAGCGGGACCAACCAACCAAAACACGCTGCGTACTATGTAAGTTAGATAGATCAGTGGTTTCGAAACTTTCGAAAACTCGAGGACCCCTTCTATAAAAGAAATATTCTGGCAAACCCCTATTTTTAGCATTTAGCTTATAGACAGTAAACTAATGAACTACAATGAACAAACGTTGACCTTAAAAATCATTTGTTTTAAATGGATTACATTTTTGTTAATCCTGATATGGTACAGGCCTATGTACAGTAATTATGTTTTTCGATAGCGTGTCCGATACACAACGGATCTTCCGACCAGTGAGGCGGCGGGCTTATTGTCGAGCACGGTAACCGGACAACTCGGCCGCCAATATTTCAAACTCGGACATTTCGGCCGCGTTTCGTTTTTAAATGCGAAAAAGACTATATATAAGACGGGATTTAAAACGAAATAGAATCAACATATATAAATCTAATGCACTTTACAATAATAATAATTTAATTCATGTTTGTTGTTTAGTGTTTTATATATCTTTTTCAATTTTTTGTTTGTTTTCTCGAGCAATGTTATTTAATAACATCACAATTGAACCATGTGAGTTGTGACGAATTCTACAAAACCGACCACGGCTACACAAAATAAGCAAAAACAAACGTACGGGAACAGTCGATTATTGCAACAAATAAACAGAAATATTAGTATAAATTTGTTTTAACACCGTTATGGAAACTTTCATCACATTGCATCAATTTAATTTCTCCGTGAAAACTTTCGTGCTGCACCAACTTTATTTTACAATCAACTCTCATCTACTTTGTGCATCTGTATTTTTTTTAATGAAAATGTAAAACATTTTAATTAAATAAAATGTTTAGATAACATTATTGTAAAGTGCCTTAGATTTTTATATTTTGATTCTATTCGTCTAGATATAATCATTTTCGCATTTAAAAACGAAACGCGGCCGAAATGTCCAGGTCCGAACTGTCCGGGTCGATTTGTCCTAGATTCGTCGAGTACAGTTATCCTAATTTTAAATTCATGGTATTCATTTAAATTTTCAACTGCTGATCCCCCGACCATTATCAGACGGAAGCCAGGGGTCAGCGGACCACTGTTTCGAAACCTTTGTTGAAAAAAAGTTTACTTTTACTGCTTCATCACTTTGAGAGGCACTTCATCATTCAAACAGAAGTTACTTGTAAGTGAAAATTAATGCTTAACATCACTTGAAAATAATGGATTATTCATTCTTTTAGTCTTTCAAATTCTTTTTTCCTTCGAGGCTGAATTTATTTCTAAATTAAATTTTACTAGTTTTAAGGTAAAACTCAAATTCAATTTTTAATCTATCTACACACATTAAACTCTACCCATACATAGTGGTTATAAGAGGCATTTTCTTATCTTTACACATGAAATTCAATCATATGGCTAATTTCGAAGTACGCCGCCAGATTCGGTTGTTTTGTTTGTAAACAAACACGTGTTTGACCGGTCGTCATTGCTTTACTTGATTAAAACAAAGGAATAATGAACAAAACCATTTGATATCGAGCAGCTGCTGTCTGTCTGTATTTTCCGTGAATTGCAAATAAATTCTGAAGAACGTGGGCTGTCGTCACACGAACTTCCCTGGACTGGAGATATGACGAAGCTGCATGTTTTTTTGAAGGGCGATGAATGATGAAAGGACATTTGTAGACAAAACGCAAACAAAAAAACAAAACAAAAAAGAAGATATCCATCACTTTAGTTGCCAACATGCCAAAAAAAAATATTTAAACAACCATCACAACAAGGAACAAGCCTACTTTATTGACACTGAAATGCATTGATTATTGATATTATTTCATAGCGTTGTTCCAACAACCAGACATAGTAGCTATTTTTGCCGTATCTCATGTTGCTAATAAAATGCACCGTAAACTCAAATCATTTTTGGAGCCAGTAGGAACAAATATTAACTGACGAATTACCCATTATTAGAACAGGAAATACGGATTAAAAAAAAATTGTTAAACTAATTTGGCACTGTATTATTGAGCATGAAAGAAAGATAAAGATTCATTCATTATTTGCATGACCACACCTTAGAAGCAGAAGCTGGAAAAATAATTTCTCAAGGCGGTTTTTCAAAATCGTTTTTTCGCTCTTATTTAAATTCGTCTGCTACAACAATAATCGAACCTCTTTTCATTACATTAGTTTTCTATTAACTTCTCCGGCTCACCAAGAAAACAGTTCATCTGCCAGTGGATTGTCAGTGTCAAAAATATTAAATAAGTCCTATGAAGTAATTAAAAATTAAAAGGATCCTTAGCGGTAATCAAATACATTATTCATCTTCCAGGTAGAGGTAGGTCTACTTACCTAAATAGCTATCCTCTTCCATCAAGTCCCGCTTTCCCATCAATTTGGTTCGGAGAAAGCAGTAAGAGACGACTGTGATCGTTCGAATGAAATAATGAACATCAAACATTATATAACCCAACAAAAGGGCCGAACCGGACAGAAGAGCCAACATGATGATGTAATTTTCTGGGTGGGTTGGTCAGTGCGATCGGCGGAGTCTCACAGGTTACATTCAAAGTATGTACTATTGTACTAGCAACCACGAGGAGAGAAGAACCGGGTACGATCTTTTCTCTGTTAAGGACAAGGCATCCGAGAGAGAAAAAAAAAGACTCGTAGATCTGGACACAGCCTTTCCTTTCCTTTTCAAAGCAACACTAAAAAAAAGCAGACCAAAACAGATGGATATATCACTTTCGTCATCATGGCAATAATAAAAGCGGAAGCCGAACTTTCAAATCATCTGCGCTGTATGAATGAATGAATGAGGAGAAAAAAGACGAAATATCTGTGTAGGAGGAGGAGACGACAGATCGAAAATGAAATAGCGGTCTGCCTGCGGATGAGTTTGTGAGATCATAGTTACCTCGTGGAGAGAGCTGAGCGTAACCAGTAATACACAAAAACAGCAGGAGAACAAGCCCGAGAGATTTTACATAATCACACTACACATATAATCGCTGTAATTAACTTCATGTATGTAAGTTGTTTTAGAGAGAACCTTACTATATGTAATGCATATAAATATAACATAACTATCTATGCAGAACATTTTTTAAATGAAAAATGATTTTTCCTGTAGACTTGTGGAGCATAGGGTCGCAACCACCATGTTGTGGTTTCAGTAGCAAAGTAATTTTTCCTTTTTTTTTTTTTAACTGGGTGGAATTACTAACCCCACACCCACCCTTGGTACCGGCAGGATAGCCTTTGCTATTAACCCACAGCTTTGGGGAGAAGTGGATTCATGCCTTTCCCAAGGGTATTAGTGTGAAGTGTACAGAAGCAACCTTGGCTGAAACTCAAAGTCACATTGATATACTGCAATCTCATGTCATAATAATTATTTAATAATCTCTGTTCTACAGCTACTGGTTCAATTCCAAATTTGGTAATTAAAAAAAAGGCTTATTTGATTGGAGAAATTGCCCTTCTTTTACTATAACATTTTGACTACCATTCACACAGTTCATCATAGAATTCTCACTATCCCTTACTATACAGCTTTCCCAATCTATACTCAGCAAATTGAAATTTAATATTTTGCCTCTACAAATTTTGCTAACAATCTCAAACTGGACTAACATTTTATCATTATAGTCTATCCTTGCATCTCCTTTCCAGTTTCTATATACAACGCCAAGCAGATCGATGTTTCCTTTAATGTTTTTCATCCATAAGGTATCCTTAACATTCAAGTCATTTATCTCCGGACATAATTCTACATCAATATGATCCTTTACCAGTATTATTACACCACCTAACTTTTAATTATATATATTAGTCGAAAAAATATTTATGCTGTACAGGTTGTAATGAACCAATAAATATTTTTCTACAATATTCGCTCTACTAACGTATTGAGCCTCCTTCGGTTGGAAACTGAGGTCTATTAATAAACTAGACGCATAATTGTAACTGAGTACTAATATAGATATAGATATATATTCTTACACTGCTTACTTCAAAGTAATATGAAGAAACTGTTCATATTTGTGGTGTTTGTTTATTGATTGATTTATTTATTTTTGTTGCTTGTTTCATTATAGCATGGGTAGATACTTGCGTATTAAAAATAAATTACAATAATTCTTGACTTGTTATTTTAAATTTATCAGTGATTCTTATTGAAATGATCTCGCTTTGAAATGAAAATAAGGCCTAACTTATTGAAACTAGTCCATGACCCATTGCTTCGCTGACAGTTATAAGCGTACAACAAAAGGCTACTGATACTATTGTTGGATATTTAGAAAGCTGTGGGCAGGGTCACAGATTTGACCCCCACAGGTGTTGATCCAAACTGCAGGTGCCAGGGATTGGAAGACACACCAAGTCATAAACAGGATATTGACTAAAACCCTGAGTTGCAGGTGGCGGGCTGGAAAACCAGCATGAGCATCCGAACCCAATAAAAGCTACACTAGGTAATTTAATAAGCAGGTGGGGAGAAAAAAGTTAGGTAATTTAATAAACAAGTGGGGAGAAAAAAGTTAGGTAATTTAATAAACAGGTGGGAAGGGAGGGGGGTAGTTAGGTAGTATAATAAGCAGGTAGGTAGGGAGAGCAGAGAAAAGAAATTTAATAGGTTAAGAAGGGAGCAGGGCTAATGGCTGCTACCGATATTATAAATGTAACAGACACAGCTCTTATTATATATGCTAGCATAGTACTCATTAAAAATGATGGGATTATTTACATATGGATAAATTATACATATATTTTAGTATAAATGTATTTATTGCAAACAAAATAAACGCATACCTCGAATGAAATTTATTTTTCTGTCAATTTTCTACAACTCTTCATATTTTCTGTTTTTTAATAATTTTAAACCAATAAGGCAACAAAAAAAATGAAAAATCAGAGATGACTATATTTGTTTTCTGTCCTATTTCAAAGACAGCAGCAGTAGTAAGGCCCAGTATCAAGATTTAGCTAATGAGGTTCTTGTTAAGGGATGATGATACACTCATTATACCCCATTGAAGTTGGCTGCCGATGCTTCCCAGCAATATTTCTTGTAAAAGATAGGGTTAGCACCCAAACAATTGAAGAAAGCCATTGTGTAGATAGCCATGGCAGCTGAAACCAGCTCAAGATGGTTGTGGTTGACGAGAGCCCGCAGTTGGAACCCTTCTGCAGGTGAAGGTTAGTTTAGGCTTCACTGCTCCACTCAGGCGAAGCGTACAGGCTAAGGGGCGAAATGTTAGTGACCCTGAGACACCTGCTGAAGATTCTAAAGGATGTCAAGTGGGTAAGATAGGCCTGTTTATTTTAACTGGAAAGATGTGGGTAAAATGGGCCTGTTTATTTTGACTACCCAGGAAATTCCAAGGCAAAAATAAGTTTGGGACTGGACTCTGACATTGATGGATGTAGCTTTTGACCAGATGTAAGTATTTCCGGCAAAGGGGTGGGAAATCATAATTTATCGTAATTTCAATTGATAAAGCAATCTTAAGGACCACCCCTTTTCCACCTATGCAAAGAGGGGCATGTAGCCAATTGGCATCCACTGTTTGGTCACTGGAGTGATGTGGGGATATGCAGTCCCGCCCCAGTGGGAACAGGGTGAGGAATCGGACCAACAGAGTTGCAAGTTGGCACCGGGGGGTGAGGGCAGTTGCGAGGAGGATGTTGAATTGAGTTGGGGAATTGAGATTGATTGATTGGACTTACTGGGTAATTAGTCCTTCCCCACACTGCGTCAAGCCCACTCCGAGAAATGAACAATTCTCATAAAAGGAGCTAGGTTTTCACCAGAATAGCAGATTAGAGACTCGGCAGAGAGGACCCTTGTTATTAGCCATGGTGGCTTGACCTACTGGGAAGAAGGGCTGCGTTGAGGATCTGAGAGTGAGGACTGAAATTACGACAACCAAGAATCCCTGCATAGACCAGACAGCATCTTCTTCGCCACTACAAACTTTTCCCTCCTGTCTCACGAGTCGACCATTAACCAACCGATCTACTGACCCTAGCAAATGTATCACATTGCATTTCGGTTTGACTACAATATAAAATAAACACTTAGTTTTTTTTCTAATTAGTGCTGTGGTTCCTGCTTACAGATCCTGTTTCTTTTTGATTTCATTTATTTTTGCTTTCCGTAACCTTGACGCCTGTTCCCAGAGACGCTTCCACCAAAGCAACATAGGGGAGTATGTTGGCTGATGAAGAGTGACACAGGGAGGCCAGGCAGCATGGTAACCCCCCCCCCATCTATTTATGTTTGGTTTAGTATGACAGAACCAAAAAAAGTTTTTATCCGTGCTATTTTGTATATTATATATTTGAAAATTAGGATTCAAGATTCTTAGAACTCTTGTGCATTTTAATAAATCACCATATTTTACTTATCAATCAATTGCATAGAAATGCTATATTTTAAACAGTTAATTATTTCCTCATGATTTGTGATCATTATGTTGTATTGGAATCCAGTGAACCCCATCATTTGTAATTGTTGAAAGCCTTTTTCTCCATTGAAAATCAAAAATCACCAGCGCAATTTATTAAAAAAAAGAAAGAAAATATATGGACTATTTGAAAGCTTCTGAGATTTAAAAAAAAAGATTTATGTACAGCTTCATGTAAGGTAAATCAAATCAATTTCCATTAATCTACTTTAAGATTCAGTTTATTGGTTTATTTTTAAAATGAATATTTGAAAAATATAAATACTGCCCTTTAAAAAAAAAAATTCATTCTGTTAGTGTGATTGAGACTTATACAATTTCTTACAAAATGCTAACAAGATGATAACTTCAAGTTCCCCTCTTTCCAATTAATAATAGTGGATATTCTTTTTTTAAAATGAAACATTTTATGGGAAAAGAGCACTGAAAATTGCATCCTCTGAATGTAGTAATTCTATATTACAAGAAACAACGAAAAATATTTTTGGAAGCCTAGATATAACTGATATTGATTCAAAATGATTCAGCATTATATGTAATCTGTTCCCAAATGTGTTAGCATTTGAAATTGTTTTTATTTTATTTTATTTTTTTAATTTGACATATTTAGTATTTATGTATGTTTTGTGTGAAACAAAAATCACTCAGACACTCAGATAGGTGTACCATTGATAGTACCAAGTAATGAGAAGATAATACCAAATGTAATGGTATCAAATACAGCATAGTTGAAGTCTCTTAGAGAACTGGATGACTTTCTCAAATCTATAAAAAATTTTTACAAGTGTATAACTGGCTGGATGGGCATGTTAGCCTAAGGGAGGACAATCTCTGATATAAAAAGCGTTCATACCCTGACCATGGGTGATGGTTCCACTGCCTTGTAAAATAAATCAATACAGGCTAATCTGGAGTGGAGCCCCTTAAATGGTTGGATGTCAACACTCGCTCCATTAGGCAGATCCTACAACCAACGTTTGGTCTTCATCGGTGAGGCCGAGAGGGTGATTCTGTTGCCGTTGCTCACAGCATCAGAAACAACATGGGTGGCAACAGTTACATGTCAAGAGCAGGCGACATAAGCTATAATGCTACAGGTTACATCCGAGAGTGTAAGGGATCATTGCATCACCTGCCTCAAGCTGGGTAGCCCCCAGCTAGTAAGGTACTGACCTGCCACAGTCTGCTCGGAGCTAGCGAAAAGACCGAAAGCAGATAATAATCCTTGCACTAAACAAAAATGAAAGAAAGAGGAAACTAGTCATAATCAACCTCAAAGAACAGGACTACTACTTTTGGCAGGGGCAGGAGCCAGAGGAACAACAAGTGCGCAGTGTTGGGTTCGCAGTAAGAAACTCTCTGCTGTCTTCGGTCGAGCCACCTTCTAAAATGAACATCATGAGCATTTATACTCCCACTATCTGCTCTCCAGCTGAGGTGAAGGATGTGTTTTACGAGGAGGCTGCTTTCAGAAAGATCCCCGACACAGAACACTTGTACATGTTTGTGGACTTCAACACCTGAGTGTATGTGGTGGGGGACTGTGACTCATGGCCCTACAGCATTGGCCACTTTGGCATCAGCAAGCTGAATGACAATGAACAGAGACTGCTAGAGTTATGCTTTTACCATAACCTCTGTATAACCGACAAATTGTTCTCTACCAAGCCCAACCACAGAGTATCCTGGCAGCGCCACAGGATGATCTGTCTTAGACTAAATATATCAGTACTTCTGGTATACTCTCCATTAACTCATCTTTACATGATTGGATGATACCGGCTGAATTTATCATAAACACACAGTAATTTGTTTCCATGAAGGTACAGAGTGGTGTAACAGTTACCAGCATGGAAGACAGAATCGGACGACCAAGTTCTGTTTATGTGCATTAATGTCCTTGGGAAAGGACATAAATCAACTTCTCCCAGCTATGGGTAAATAGCAAAGCAGTTGGAGCCCTTTATAGCCTTGTAAGGTAGTCCAAGGGATGAAAAATACTGAGATTTCCCAACTGTCACATGAATGTCATCTATCAGGGGAGTGGATTAGAAATTAGTTTTTGTTCAGCACTCAGGAATCCATACAGAAACACAAACTACCATCAATCTTTTCCACCATTACCATGAGGAAACTCAATGTTGCACATGAATGTTTAACAATGCCTGCAAATTTTTCTCAATTATTCAAGTGGATGCAAAATTAATTTAGAAATCCTAATTATATCAGACATTGTGGGGTTGTATATCCTGTATAATCTGACTAATAGCAGAAGCAGATGTCAGCATTTATAGAGATGATGAGATAGTAGTAAAAAGCAGAAGGGCA
>VCCN01007085.1:915225-928952 GCA_006491835.1 Architeuthis dux | reverse complement strand
AAATACAAATTTAAAAGTCACAAACACCACCTTTTAAAAACAATTTCCATCTATCTATCCAGTTATCTTGAACAATAAAAAAAATGAGGCGTCATATTACTAAGGGAAAATTTCAGATAAAAAATCAGCTAATAACTATGCTTATTGATCTCCCCTCTTAGTCCTAATTTTAGAGTATTTTAGATCCCAATTAAAAGAAAGACTAGAAAGTTTGGTGCTATTTGTTTTGGAAAATCATGATACTGAAGAGAAATATTTGTAAACTAAAAAAAATAAAAAATAATTTAATATCTTAACTTATTACATTCATTCATAAACATGCCAATACATTTGACAATTTTAAAACATCTTATAGCCAAGTTTATCAAAAGTAATAATCCTTAAATATAATCACATACATTAACACAAGAGTAGCTGAAAAGAAAAAAATTAAGAACACTTTTAAAAGAATAGCTTATGTTGCGCACAGCTTAGTAAAAAAGCTTACCTTTGGTGCTAAGTTCTGTTTTCTTTACTTTATCCACTACAGGTCTTCGAGGTACAGCTGATGTTGAAGAACCACCTCGGCGGCCTTGGCTCCGGCTACGACGATTTCCTCGAACCTTTGGGTGCTCAATCTCGAGGGGAACCCATTTTTGGCGGCATCCTAAGTAGTAAAAGTTTTATCAAGTGACCATGACAGTTTCAAAGATATCTTATGAAATCCTAATCAGTACAGCTATCTATTTAACTCTTTCCTCCCTAGCAGGCATGTTTGATTACTTGTCTGACTCCCTTCATCTAACAAAGTGCCTTGAGCCCTGAAACTAATCTAACAGCCGGTTGCTGAACAAAAAAATACAATGGGCAGTAAATAATTGCTATATCTCTCTTAATATTAAATGTATGCTTACTAAATTTTCAGTGATTATTCCCAATGTATCACTTCCAAGTCCGGTGAAATAAAACCATTGAAAAATGTATTATTATCGATTGATTGGCATTGTTAGGATTTAAATTTAAAACAAAATTTTCATGTTTATTTTCAATAATATTAATAAATTATTATCTATAAACCGCTTAGCAGTATCAGGTAATTGTGTAACTGGTCCAGGAATGTCAGTAAAATCATCAACATTTACGTTTGTTCTTCAAGCGAGCAGTCCACAGAACATGATTTTTTTATAGCATCTTAAAAAAAAAAATTGTTTATTTTCAATAATAAATTAGTATCTATAAACTGCTTAGCGGTATCAAGTAATTGTGTAGCTGGTCCAGAAATGTCTGTAAAATCCGCAATGTTCACATTCTGCAACTATCAGTCCAAGTCAACGGATCGCGACTTCCATTTTTTTTTTTTACAAGATCATAAGTTTCAACCTCAGAATCACTTGAATCTTCATCAAAATCACTTCTATTAACATCGGATATGTTGATAGAATCCAGTTGTAAAATATTTCTTTGAGCAGTTTGTACGGTTTCATGCAAAAATCCCTCAAAAAAAAGTCACTAGAATCCATTTTAGATTACCACGTGCATGGATAGAAAATTTGAAATTTGCATGCATTTCTTTTATCGTTACACGATAAATGAAGGGAGAAATAGGTTACATGTTTCTCCATATGGATTCGTAAGCTTCATTTTGACTGGTTGAGATTCTAAGGAATCCCCTACAGACCACACTTGTAGTTGTTCTCAGGGAAAGAATGCAAACAATATACCACAACTGACAGTGTTATCAGGCCAAAAGTGAAATTATTTTTCACGACTACAGTTGTTTTTAGGGAGGAATGTGTTAACTCTTTCCTCCCTAAGAGACAAATTTGATAAGTTCCCTGCTTGCCTGACTCACTTCGTCTAACAATGTGCCCTGTTCCCTGAAACTAATCTAACCGCCTGACCTAAAAAAATACAATGGGCAGTAAATAAACTGCTATATCTCTTAATATTAAATGTACACTTACTAAATTTTCAGTGATTATTCCCAATGTATCATTTCTAAGTCCGGTGAAATACAACCAGCAAAAGGTTAATTGAAAAAGATATTATCGATTGACTGACATTGTCATGATTTAAATTTAAACGTGTTTACATTCTGCAAGCGAGTGATCGCTACTTCCATTGTTTAAAAGATCGTAATTTTCGACCTCAGAGTCACTCGAATCTTCAAAATTATTCTATCAACATCAGAGATGTTGATAGAATCCTGTTGTAAAATATTTCTTTGAGCAGTTTCATGCGAAAATCCCTCAAATTCCGAATCACTGAAGTCACCAGAATCCATTTTAGAATATGTGTAGCGATATAGAGATTTGAAATTTCCGTCGTTTTCGTTTATAGATAAAAGACAGAACTAGGTTAAAGGTGTCCCCATATGGATTCGTAAGCTTCATTTTGATTGGTTGATATTCTAAGGGATCCCCTAGAAACCACTAATATGACTAATCAGAGCCGATTTAACAAATGCTAGCCAGAGTCCAGACGGGCTCAGGGAACTAGAGCATTTTTTTCAGCCAGCTTTCAGTCGTCAGGGAGGAAGGAGTTAATACAATAGATTAAAATAATAAATTCTAGGAAAAAGTACTTAATCTTATTGTAAAGCGTAATATTAAGTAAGTATTATTTAATGCTCTCAAATATATTTTCCACATGTATATTTCTGCTTTTGTATTATTATATAATCTTTTGGTAGTATTATGCACATAAATATGAATGACTTAAGCTATGCTAATGCCATTAATATACTACTATTTACCTTTCCTTTTGGCTCCTTTGTTAAGTTCATCACCAGCAGCACCATTTTCTTTATTTTCTTTTGCACTATCATCACCACCAGAATCATTCTGTCCGTTAGATGTTGGTACAGGCGATTGATTTTGAGTTGAACTACGACTGGATTTCTTTGTAACTTGTAACTGAAAGTAAATTTCATTTGTTTGAATAAATGAACAATGAATAAGCCTTAAAAGAAATTGATGTTCAAGAATCAGCTATGAATAGGATTTCTTGGAATATCAACATCTATGAGGGTGGATCAATAAGTCAGTAGCCTGACATGTAGTTATTAGAGGAATTTTGATAGTATCATGTTCAATCCATGATTAATATTTGCCACTGAATTAAGAGCATTGGCAAAGAAGATTATATTGAAAAATAAATATTCGTTATGTAAAATAAATTCTTTTCCCCCTCATTAGGCTACAGACTTATTGATGTACCTATATAGAATCAATCACAATCATTAACCAATTCCTTTTGTTCTATGAAAAAGTGTGAAGACATGAGGATAAATAAATAATACTTGTAAGTAAAGCATGAACATTGTACAGTTAGTGTTGACACATTGATAGCATCAGAAATTCACTGCTAAATTGAAACATGTTAGAACTAGTAAAGTCACACCTAAAAAACTTAAATTCCTTTAATTACCCATGGAAGTAAAATGATACTAGTTATTATAACTAAACCAAGCAGTGAAAAAAAAATTGTTATTTAAAATTATTTTTTTTATTATTTATTACTTCATGCAAAAATATAAATAACCATATTATAAGTTGGTTTCTGTAAAACTTTAAGGAATATGGTTCACATTTAAATATCTAAGAAATAATAAGGATTGCTACTTAACTATAAAGGAAGAAAAGATATAAACTTACATCAGTTACTTCACTCAGGGCAGGCCAATTTTCATCTTGAAAACCATTTGAAGAATCTGAATCAAGCTGTTGCACAGGTTTTGACTATAAACAGATATGCAAATTTCAATTAGAAACAATGTGGACATTATTGTTCAAAATTATCAATAATCAACAATTACTATGCCTTTAAACTGAATTTCATTTTTATTTTCTCTAAGAATTATGCTTATTAAAAATCAAAGGCATAAACAGTCAAATACTTCATAATTTAAAATAGTGAATCATTTAAGAATATTTGGATAATGACAATAACTTAAATTGCTAAACATTTTTAGAAACTAAAGTGATATTCAAAATTAAGTCACATGTATAAAAATAATTGCTATAAGAATTCAAGTTACCTTGACCAAATCTATTTTCTTTCCTTCAGGAGGAGCCTTCAAAACTTTTTGCTCTTCTGAAATAAAAGTATTTGATTATATATATATATCAATATTCCACTCAATCCAAGTATCAGGTTGACAAAATTGTTCAGAGTACAATATAAAAATGCTTCAGTTTACTATTGTTGGATTTCATTCATGAAAAATTTTGGTTAAATTATTTTTTTTAGCTCTAAACTATAAAATGACATTTTAATTTCAGATTTTCTCAAATCAAAATTCAATCATGAAGTGAGATATTTAATGATACTAAAGCAGTAAAAACTATGTAAAGTAACTAAGTTAAAACTAGTTCAGCTTAAATACTGTATTTAAAACAATTTCAGGTTACTTTTTCTTGCAACTTTTGCTCAGATCAATTACCCCCCAGCAGTGAGCAAATAGCATTGATTGGAAAATAAAGAATAAGCATCAGGTGGGACTCGAACCCACATTCCCTAGACAGGGGAAGCACTGTTTAGCCAGGTCTGCTTTACCAAGCCTTAACTGAGAGCAGATGCTTGAAATAATATCCTTAAACCTATCCTTCTTTCAGATAGTTTGTTTACATTTCTGGGTGACATAATTGGTAAAGCGGACTAAATGGTGTCTCCCCTGGCTAGGGGATGTGGGTTTGAGTCCCACCCATGGCTTATTCTTTATTTTCCAATCAACAGTATTTGCTCACTGCCAGAGGGTAATCCGTCTGAGCCAAACCTTCGATAAAAAGCAACTAATAAAATTTAAGATGAAGGTAAAAAGTAGTCGTAAAATTTTAATAATAATTTCTAATACCTCATTTAACCTGGAGAAATTTCATAGTAATATATTGCATTATTTTTAAGGCTAAGAACCAGTATTAAGCAGTGAGAGCTATTAAGGAATGCAGAATTTAAAACCTAGCAATTCAAGTCCAGATAATTTCATGACAGAGACAGAGGCCCACTAAATACTGTATAGTGGCTGTGATAGTATATCAAGTTCAATAGTTCAATGTAATTATTCCTATTGGAGAGGACTAGACATTAGCTAAGGAGTAAATATATGATGGCGAGGAAGCAGGTTGATGTGTGTGCTTATCATCTGAACAGCCTTAAGTAGCAAATATCTTTAATAAAATTGTTTACCAAGTGACCAGTTCACATTTGAGAACAGCTAACCCTATAACAATAAGTGGCAAAAGATTAAAAAAAAAGAAGTTATAATCAACTGAAAGACTAGATTAGCATGTTCAATATCAAAGATAACTTTAATTGCTATTTTAACCATCAGTTTTGTTTAGCTATACATAAATTTAGCAATGGCTAAGTTGTATTCTTTGAATCTTAAAATATAAAAGCTCTTGTCACTTTTTTGTTTGGTTTCTATTACACTAAAGCAAACAATGAGAGGAAGGGGGTCAAGTAAGGCTCTACTGTGTGTGTTCGCGTCTACATCACTATTACTGATGTCTCAGTAGTAGCATGGAAAACAATCTCACTATATATTAGGCATCTCTGATTTTTCATGAATAAACCTGATGTTTTCCACATCAAAAAAAGAAATTAGTTTTTTTTACCCAGTTTGCAGTAACCAACAGAAAAATAAATTGTTTTGGTTTGCAATAAATACATTTAAACTAAAGTATATATTTGTATAATGTATCCATACATAAATAATCCCGTCATTTTTGCTGGTACTATGTTTATAAATTCTGACACAGCTAACATCATAAGCTCTCAATTGTGAGCTTGATCAGAGGATGCTTCATAAATGTACCAAACTTATACAAACAAATTTGCTCTGTACTAATGCATCTAAACTGTAGTCAAATATTAATAAAAAGGATAATACAACTGTAATGCTGTCTACAACTTTTCATTCAAATATTTAACTGTTACTTCACAAAATCAAGAATCCTAACCGCAAAAGAAATTCAGGCACCTCAAGTTAACGTCATTACTATTGCTCATATTTGAGTGATCTTAAACACATTTGTTTTAATTGATTACATTGTAATTTTTAAATTTCAATAAGTAACATTTAGGTTTTGTAATAAATTAATAGCAATGGGAAAAGAATTAAGAGAGAATCAAACCTCATTCTTATTGCACAACTAAATGTTCACTTTGTTTATCCCATTTCTTTAAAAATGAACAAAGAATATACATAGTTCTGATGATCTAATCAAATGAAACTGACAAAAACTTCACAACCTAAGAAGTGTCTAGTAACAGTGGGTCAATGTTTAAAGTCTAATTTTAAAGATAGTTGTATAAAAATATCAGTGAGCTTACTTCCAAGCAAAATGTTTACAATAAGATTCACAACTAAAGTTGTAACTTGCCAGGTTTTTCTTATACTAAGAAATAAAAATGTGTTTTCAGGCATTGAATAAAATTTCATAAAGAACATTCAATAGTTAAATTCTTTTCAAAATTTTATACAATAGTTGCTTCTATAAATGCAATAAGTACAAAGAGAATTTTACGCGGTCATATTTTAATTTTGTTTCTTAAGTTTTGTGAACTTTTTTTTGTACCCAAATACAAAGCAGCACTATGCAAATTTCAGCTGCTCCAAACAATCACATGGAGTTTTAAACTGATTATCTTCTATTGGCAGGTTATAAAATATAGAATTGCTGTACATTTAAAAGCATATACCATTTGATGAACTAGAGCTCAAAATTCAAGAAATTGCATCAGTTTAACCTATAATAGACATAAAACAAAGAATACAAAGGTAAGTCAAAAAGTATTGCTATTAGTTTTTAGAGAGTTTAAAAACATGTCACTGGGATCATTGGATAGCTGTAGACAAATTCTCATATTAATGCGTCTTGCTAAGGTGCGTTCATAAAAAGGATACGTGGAAAAGAAAACATTTTGAGGTCAGGCTAACATCAAACAAAATGTAATTGGAAATCTTTCCAAATCATTGAAGTTTTGCAACAGGTCTACAGTGTTGCTGCTCCACATAGCACAGTTTTTAAATAAACTCAAGCATTTTAAGGAAGGTCGGGAAGACCTCAAAGATGAGGACTGCTCAGAATGTGATAGCAACAGTCGTTTTAGGATTCCAATGTCTTTTTTTCTTGAAGGACACAGGATGATCACGGGGACTTAGTATGAAGTTTTCAAGAAAATTGAAAATTGCATTGGTGAAAAAACAAAACAACGGCCATATAAGTTGTGCTGAGGAACTTTCCCCCCCTATCATGACAATGCACCAGCTCATTTGAGGGTAACAAGGGCTGTCCTACTGCCCTGATCTTGCCCCTTCAGACTTTTTGATCCTAAAACACAAAGACCGTTTAAATTAAATGATTTGAGTCCCACAAATATGCCAAAACTGCCTTTTTAAATCGAAGAGCGCCGAATTCTTTAGGGGACAGTTTAAAGAGATAGACACTGCCATCAGATGGAGGATATGTTGAGAAACAATAGCCTCACATAGAAAACTCTATTAAGCAAAAACATCTATGAAAATGTAGCAATACTTTTTTTACTTACCCTTGTATAAGAATTCAGAAACATTGAAATCATTTGGCTGACTGAGGCTTTCTAGCGAAAACCTCAAGAAAACAATTTTCAGCATGCCTTTCCTAACGAAGTTCAAGACAAATAAAATCTACACTGTATGCAGTTGTGTGCACAATTCATTAAATTAGGTCAGTTCCTCTTTAGCAGTCACCAATACAGGGGTCCTTAAAAGAAATTAATGGAGGTACGCAAGCTTTGTAAAAACATTGGAATTTTGAAGTAATTACAACCGACTTGGGTAATTTGTGAACAAGGTTTTTCAGCAATGTGTACAACTACAAACAAACAGGTACGCAGGAAGAAAAAGCTTGAGAACCCCTGCTCTTATTGAATGAATCTTCGAAGATATTGTGCAACTCAAAACCACCTGCTGACTTTTCAACAGAGATGTAGAGTACTTATTTAGTATTGGAGGACAATAGAGAATGACAAATTAGCACACCATGCATTTATAAGATAATACATTTAAGATCATTGTTAAATACTTTTTGAATCAAACTCCAGTTTTCAACTGAAAATTATGATTAGAAAATATATCATTATGATAAATAGCTCTCAAAATTTGTCCAGTATCATGTTAATAGCAAATCAATTCAAATATACAAAATGTATCTCAGATTTTAGCATTATTCAATGTTTAAAATCTATTGTTATACAACTAGAACTATGAATCTATAAATTTTTAACAACACTTACATAGATAATTCCGCACTGCACTTCCTTTTGCAAACAAACTTACAACAAAATTTAAATGTAAACAAAACTAATATCACTTATGGCATGTGATTTAATCCAACTTCTGTTTATTAATACAACCAAAAACAAAAGTTGTGTTAGAAGTTTTCTCTTGTCAGTAATGCTTTCAAAAATACTTATTTAACCACAAAAATATTGAAAACTAATTTTTATTTTTACATACCTTTCATCTTCAGTTCTAGATCTGAAATATAAGTGGAGAGAATGTTATTCAAAATAAGAATATTCAAGATTCAAATTAAACAAACTATAAAATGAACCTTATAATTTACCTAATCATTTCGATTAAACGTAAGTATAAATTTTACAAATGCATAACTTGGGTACAAACCAAAAACTTCAGTAAATACTAGAAAAACATTAAAAAGTTGGAGTACATTTTCATAATTTTGTAAAGCGTTAATAAATTTAAAACTTTTGAAAATTCCCATTTGAATTGAGCAAAATATACTGGGGTGAAACTATGCCTCATGTTTACAGACCTGGTCCACAATATATTCATTTTTACACAATAAGCAATGTCCAGACTTAGAATATTGGTTAGCAAGGCCATCATTTTGCTATGTATCGAAATTAAGCTCTTAGAAACCGCTAAAGCAGGATTTTAATTTTTACTTGTGTAGTTTAGGAGTAGGATTACGATTTGCGAGAAATTAAATCCCACGTTATAGGATTGTATTATAGGAAACTCATTATTACCCATGTTAAACTAAATGAACCTAGGTTGTACTTTTGAGACACTTTTGCTCAAACCTGTTTTAAAAATCAGCAAATTACAAATTTACTCATATCACTATGTTGTAGAAAATTGCTAAAAATAGGGATCTTTTTAAATAATCAACCGTTTCCCCCCCCTATCAGGCCCATTCACAAACATTCTTCTTTTTTCTATTTTATCGACTAATTTCATCATCACGCAAACATCAAGGGAAAGTAACAAAA
Source organism: Architeuthis dux (assembly GCA_006491835.1). Classification (NCBI taxonomy): domain Eukaryota; kingdom Metazoa; phylum Mollusca; class Cephalopoda; order Oegopsida; family Architeuthidae; genus Architeuthis; species Architeuthis dux. Next base: position 919,691 of record VCCN01007085.1, on the reverse strand, counting down.
TGATGTTTCCTACCATTGAAGCAATTCTTTTAGAAGCAACTATTCCTCCAAACGAAATCAAATTTCTGATCTTAAGACGAGGGGAAAACACTTTGAAATGTAATAGTGACTACAAAGTGATCAACCTAGCAACACAGGAGAAGTGATTACACTCACCCTCTCGTTTCACAAGGTCACTCGGAAGTGACCCGGGAAATAGCAAATATATGTAATTCTCTCGGTTGATTTCATAAGCCCAAATAATGAGATGAAAGACATCGGATAAAGTTGTAATACTTAGAAAATGAAAAAAGGTAAGAAAAAGAAGCATTTTCATGTGTTGATAAAAACGAGGTCAGATCTATAAATTAACCATGCTTGATTTATAAAGAAAAACATTGTTTACGCATTCGAACCCGAGACTCGAAATTTCTGAATTTAGTAGCAATGGTTGTCAGTTCAATTAGTGCACACATCATTAAGACACGTGTGTACAACGGAATAGTGGGGGATATACAATCTTAACTAGCAACAAGACTGTATACTGCACGTTCCTGATTTCCTTCAAGGATGCTACAAACACCATTTCAAGCAACAAATGCAATACATTTTTGCAAAGTATACATGTCAATCTGGTAATTTTTAAAAAATGAGTTCTAACGTTAGTTATGACTGGCACATGGCATAATTTTATCGAAAAATCTAACTAATGTAAAAGAAACTAGCATAGATTTCGTGATCCATGTGCATACGGATTTTGCTTTTTAGAAAAAATGCCATGAACATTGGCAATGACAGTGAATTAGGGCTGGTGGGATGATATGGTAGTTTTTGTTTTAGAATGATGTTTGTTTACAATTGAATTCTTGTTTGAACAAAATATCAAACCAAAGATATGGCGATTCTCCAATGTTTGGGATCTGATCGCCTCTGAACTATAATGTAAATAATTGTACTGATTTCTTTTTGTTTGTGAAAGGTTTTTAGAACTTGTTTTATGAATACGATTCATGGACGCAGGAGTTTCAACTAGCACCCAGACTTTAGAATCAATTACCCTATGATATCCGGAACATTCAAACATTAAATCAATAAAACTGTTAAGAGACTTATATGATTATATAATTATATGAACTCAGTAAATAAATACACTGTACAGGCCTTATATTTTTACTACAATTACACGGGTTTTCAAATTTTTAATTAAAAAAAAAGAAATTGGTTCTAAACAATTACTTGCAGAAGCGATAGAATGGGAAATCGCCTAATCTTTGACTATTTTGATTTTAGTGATGATTACCTCCCCTTTTGTTTAGGGGGGTGCAAATCTGCATTAGCGCCCATTCATTATTATCATTACAAACGAATTCGTGCAGCAGCAGTCTATCATACATTTTACAATTGAAGTAGAAAAAATGATCAAGTGATGCTTCGAGAGGAGAGACATTTGTTCGGACACAAATGATTGCTAATTGAGTTGTGAGAGCAATTGAAGTTGTTCATCTAATAGTTTTCTTTTTCCAAGGTTGGAATAAGCAGCTGTTTCTTAGAACATCAGAGAGCAGTGTTAAGTCGTAAAAACAGATCACTCACAGGAGATAATTCGTGCAATCTGAACACCGAAGCTATTTATCCTATTCACGATCACCTATTGATGGCATGGTCTGCATTGTATATGTAAAAGTAAAACTATAATAAAAGGGAATCCAGTTCAATCGAATAACAGTAACGACTACTCTAACAGCCAATCTCATTTCAACTGCAGAACTGGGACTTTTGAGAAACGAGCTCACAAAATTATAAGAAATAAATAAATAAAGGTGATAGTTGTCCTAAGTCTGAAATATAAATTAAAAATGCATTGGCAACAAAGATTTAAGTCGTATCCGGTGATGCTTGAGCCTGGGTATTATAGATAGGAGTGAACAATAAGAAACTCTTAAAACTGGGTGTGATAACACGTGGTATTCAACATGGAGGACTGCAGATTGACTTGTGCACTAGATTTACTTTATCAACTACCTAGATCTGTTTTTTCGCAATACATACACAATAAATATTTACCATGAGAATCAAAACAAAAATAGATGCTTATTAAGATCGCCCATTAATCAGATTATCAGAACAAGTTGTCTGATTTATTTTTACATGTACTCCACCAGGCCAACAATTGAAACATAAATTCGACTAAGTTCACTTTCAAATATTGTTCAAGTCAGTTAATTTAAAATGTGGACTAGACAAAAATATTGCGTATAATTTTTTTTCAATTATAAAATTAACAATCATCTTGATTTGTTTATCAACATTTAAATTTCAAGTTACATCGGGGTGGAAAATTTAGGTTTAGTACCAGTCCATAATTGAACCTGGACCAAAAGCAAACATATGGACGTGAAATTGAACAAAAATATAAAGATCGCAAAAAGTTGCAGAAATGCGTAAATCTACTCACCAACTGGTGTGGCAGTAGTATGTTTATTTCCACCTTTACCTTTATTCCAGGGATTGCTCTTTGGTAACGGTGCCTCTACAAAGGTCTTGTTGTCGAACTTTTTCGTTTCGACGACACGTGTCGACGATGGTGGCTGCTTTGAGTCCACCTTGGCGCTTCTCTTTTCGTCTGGATTACTACCATTCGTATTGTTGGTTGAAGTCTCAACTGTCGAGCTGCTATTTTCGTTTTTTGATTTTGGAGAGACTAATTGGTCATTAACGTTTTTTTGCTGGCTGTTGCAGTCCGTAGAAACCGCCACTGTTGAAGCAGTGGTAGTTGTTGTTGTTGTCTGAGAGGAGACTTGTGTCGCCATATTGAACCAGGGTCGACTCGACTGACTTGAGAAAATATTAAAATCAGTAACACGGCCGCTTCTTTTTTCTTCTTAAAATAAAGTAAAATAAAACCAAGTCACGACTAACATGAATACATGTGCAGGTTAATTATAAGAACCGATTGTGTAAGAATTTTTAATATTAAAAATATATAAGATCCTTCGCACAAAAATGTCTGTTTTCTTTCTTCAAGTTCAGTTCGGCAGAAGGTTCGCTAAAAATTTTTTTAAAAAAGGGAAATGCTTCGATTTAGAATAAAACCAAGCGCTCCCTTAGTTATCCCAAGTATCCATCGAGTACAATCGAAATAAATGCCGATGCATTTTCAGCCGCTTTTATGTATATTTTTAGCCATAATAAAAAATTTAGCGAGAAGCCACGATGGATGGCCAAAGTTTCCAATAATGTTGGGAGAGAGTACAATTTTTTTAGCAGACTTCCTCTTCTGTTGTAAGAACGTCCGTATTAAAATCAGAAGGAACAACAGATTGACCACTCATATAATGGTCCACAAGGCGACTACTATTAGTGGCAGCTCACAGACCAGCTTTCGGCTAAAGCCACTCAGCTCAGTGCCGTAATATCCTTACTGAAGTCTCCCGTCAGCGCACATGTCGCCATTATACAAGGACGTTAAGAGCATGCGCAGTTACTGGTCACATGATCGGCTAGTTGGCAGTCCCCGTTCTCGTGTGAGTTGGTAACGAGAAATGGGATAGAGAGAAATACTATATAGTTTTTTTTAATTTTTCGCAAAATAATATTTTCGAGGATTTTGTATTGTTACTATGAATTGTAAATCTTTGGTGTTTATAAATAAATAAATATTTATTTATTTATTTATGTTAGGACAAAGATTAACCGGAAAAACAAGACAAAGTGACCTAAAGCCACCAAAAAGGGAGGGCTTTTTGTGTAACGTGTACTGTAGAAACGATTTCATTCAGAAATCTGAACTTTACTGCAATGCTCCATATCCCTTCTTTGGAATTGGGTGGTTATCATGATTTTGACTACGAAAAAAAAATTCTTTATTTAAAAGTATGTCTAAAAAAACTTCCTTTCCCTTCTTGTTTATGCCCATAGCCGATGTGTTGTTCTTTTCTACCTTTATACCTCGTTGAAATGTCAGTGGCTTGTTATGCTCCTGGATACTCAACCTGGATGATAGAGAAGTTCTCTCGAGGGGAGGGGGGGGGAGTGATATTTCCTCTCTCTCAGTAAGAAGAGGTTTCTGATTTACTTACTGGCTAGCTTAACCTGAACCACGTGTACTGTTGAGTTGAACGTTTGGGAAAAAATGATTAAACCATGACTTTTGGAAATGGAAAAAAATTAAAGATACGAAAATTTTTAGTAAGTACGTAATTAAATTTAAATTTGTATTGGGAAAAGTAAAGAAAAATAATTGACAATTTTTGGATTTGGTTGCGTGCTAATTTTACCCATTGACGAAATCGACTACGGATGCACAAAATGGATAAAATAGCATAATGAATAAATGAAATTGGTGGTGCGATTAAATTTCCCACAGAGAAAGATGAAATTTTCAAAGAGAAACACACATGTATATTAACGGAATTGTGGGACATGAGTTAGTTTCTCGTCAAATTTTTTTTATAATAAATATTAATATAATAATAAATAATAGTATA
>VCCN01007085.1:885904-907919 GCA_006491835.1 Architeuthis dux | reverse complement strand
CCCCCAGACTATTTGTTTCTGACTATGTTTTTTATACACTCCTAAACATGATGTTTTTCATAGACTCCTAAACACATATACACAAATTTTCATTTGTGTATATGAGTAATTCAACCCCAGGATGAACTTAGGTGATGATGACCTCTGGTGACCTCTAATGGTCAAATCAAGGTCAGGTCAATTCTGGCATTTTCAAATCTAACAGAGACGGCTGCACACTATGGGCTCCAAATTTCTGTACATGGGTATCTTGACCACAGTATGAACATAGAATAGGTTGCACTGACTTCTGTTGAACTCTGAGGGTCAATTTAGGGTCAGGTCAATTTAGGCATTTTCAAACCTAACTGACTGCTAAATTGTGTACATGGGTAACTTGATCCAACGGTCAATTCAAAGTCAGGTCAGTTCTGGCATTTTCAAAAAAGGTAAATTTTGGCATTTTCTGCCCACCTGAAGAGTTTCCATCCCTACTTTGAGAAGCTCTGTGTTATACTTTACTATATGACCTTTCAGTATTAATTACTTTCCCTACAGGCAATGCCGGGTACCCCAACTAGTATATATATATATATATATATATAATATACATGTTGCAAAGTATCAATATAATAATATGAATATGAGGTTAGGTAAAAAACTAACTTCCAAAAGAAAGTGTTATCAGAACAAAAAATTCCAAAAGAATGTCTGATCAGAACAAAAATATTCTCTGGCGTAATTTGACTTGGGCATAAAATCAGGGTCCAGTTCCACATTATAATTGTATATTATATTGAACCACACTACTAAATCATAATTTAACGGGTGAAAATAACCTGGATTTATTTTATTCTGTGAGTTAGAGCACCCTGATGCTGTGGGGTAAATTAATTCTGCCTATCATGTTCCGTTTTTGCAGAGTTACGGTAACATCTATACATAGCCAGCCACACACAGAAAAACTATCATTATTATAAAGATTATGTCTAGAATAAAAAGTCTTTTCTGTCAATTTTCTACAACTCTTCATATTTTCTGTTTTTTAATAATTTTAAAACAATAAGGCAACAGAATTGGGTAAAAAACAAATTTCTTTTTAATATGAGAAAAACATCAGTTTAATTCATGAAAAATCAGAGATGCTAATATTTAGTGGAATTGTTTTTTGTGCTACTACTCAGATAACCGACTTTCAGAACATGGAAATACGGCACTTGACTCGAAATACGATACCTGTTGTAGACCGAAAGTCCGCCCGGGGAGGGGGGTTCACGCACATCACAAAGAAAGTAACCAAATACTAAGAAGACTCACTCACTCCCATACAATGGACAGAAAATAACGGTCCCATTTACCATACAGTTACATTGTAAATAGAAACATTTTTTCTAAAAAATAAAAAAATCCCAGTAAGATTGTTAAACTGAAGAAACTTATGTTGACAGTTTTGGTTGACAGTTTCTAATGAAATAGTGACTGAAGCTGAGAAGTTAGCCAGAAGAAAATACCTCCAAATGTGTGTGTGTGCTTGACTCTCAGTTGATATTATTGCAAGAAGCTTGATCAACAACAGAATAATTATGGATGGCAAAACAAATACAGCTAGAAAAGCTTGTGTATGAATATTTGTGTATTTGGTTCTTTTGTAAAGGGTGAGGGAGGAGAAGACTGGTTATTCAATACGGATATAAACTAAAAGAAAAAAATATCTGGTTAGGGTGGTGGAAAAAATGAAACTCTTGTGAGACCATTGAGATCATATAGAAAACCCAAAGCTCTAGTGCAGTTATGTGAATTTAAATGTCAGTTATTTTTATCATGATGCATTGCATGGTATGGCTATTGCTTGCTGCACTAGAAAGGCCTATACATCCACAAACAATGACCAGTTGAGGATTAAAATCTAAATAAGATGGCATTCACAATATCATTCAAGAAAATTTTTAATGTATTTTAGAAATCAAATTCATTTTTATGGTCAATATTTGAAGGATTCTGAAAAAATGTTCACAGTAGCATATAACTGATAAGCTAAACCAGAAATAAAACTGTCCACCTGATAGAATTCAAACTGTAATTATTCTCTAAGCTATCTGTGGTTAGTTCACCAAAATAAAACAAGAACTCAAAGTTCTTCTGTGCCGGAACACATGTCAGTGGCAACGTACGACCGAACACGCAAAGGTCATGCTTGCCTGTTCTGCTTCACTTTTATTCTCTCGTCAGCCAAGAGTGACACAGAAGGGAGGAAACTCCTTTTTACAACATGCTGCCCTGATCTAAAGATCATCATCAACCCACTTTCTTCAGCCCATGTTGTAGTCCCTCGACCACGCAGGCAATTGTCATTCTCTCTGCGACCTTCGTGGGATCTCGTGGCTCACCTCACTTTGTTGCCCATCATCATGGACCTCATCGTCCGACAGGTCAACCACTCCACGTATCCACTACTGTTGCCTTGTTGGCCACTGCAACCACCCTGGTATCCATCACTGTTGCCTCGTTGGCCACCGCAACCACCCTGGTATCCACCACTGTTGCCTTGTTAGCCATCGCAACCACCCTGGTATCCATCACTGTTGCCTCGTTGGCCACCGCAACCACCATGGTATCCACCACTGTTGCTTCGTTGGCCACTACAACCACCCTGGTATCCATCACTGTTGCCTTGTTGGCCACTTCAACCACCCTTATTGTTGGGATAACCCATGTTTCCTCGATAGCCGGAACCATTGTTGTAGTCGCCACTGTTGGCCCCACCGAAGCCACTACTGCTTTTCGTCCACCACCCATGCTATCATCTCTGTTCTTCAACATATTTGCCATTGAGAGAGATTTGCTGCCTTAAAACACATTTGTCCACAGAGTCGAAGTCGTTGAAAATGATGAAAAAAAAGCCCTTCTGCTGTGTCAACCTTTAATCAAACGACAAACATTTTCCTTACCAAAGATTGGCTCTCATTGTAATTGTTGCATGGCATAGCGCGCTTGGTATCGAGTTCTCGATCGTCTATCTTGTGAGGTCGCTTGTTCTGGGCATCAAGCTGCTTCAAAATCTTGCTACTGATCGCAATCTTCCCTGCCATGTTGCAATACTAAGGATTGCCCGAATAGCTTGTGGTTAGTTCACCAAAATAAAACAACAACTCAAAGTTCTTCCATACCGGAACACGTGTGAATGGCAACGTACGACCGATGCATGCAAAGGTCATGCCTGCCTGTTCTGCTTCACTTTTATTCTCTCTCGTCAGCGACACGGAAGGGAGGTAACTCCTTTTTACCACACTATCATATAGGTAGAATAGCCATATGGATAACACAGATTTTACAATGACACTTTACTTAAAATTTTTCATTCTCTGAATTTAGTTTTTGGAACAATTCCAGTCAGCTTAGAACTACACATTTTTTTACCCTTCTTGAAATACTAATGCTAAACTTGCTTTTAAGGCGATTGAAAAAGTGGGAAAAGTTTTAATTTTTTGTACATCAGTTGATCCAATGGAAGGAAACAAGTGATCTATTAGTGAGTTGCTATTTACTGTTGTATTTAATGTATAAAATTGGTTCCATTGACCTTTTGGATTAAATGTGGAATCAAGGTCTAAACTGTAGAATGAGGTTAGATCAATCTTTATTATTATTATTGGATGAAGTATTGTAACACATTATTTTTATTAAATCCGACTAGTTTTTTTAGTTGTTTTTATACAACTTCGGGCCATCGTTTCTATGGCAACAAATATAATACTTCATCCAATAATAATAATAATAATAATAAAGATTGCTTTAATAAGACTAACTAGGTCTCATATGTAAACAACAAAAACATGGCGCCGAGAGTTGGTTATAAGGAGCTAAGTTTAAAAAGTGTGAATCCACTTCTGCCGAACCATTGTGGCCGATTGGTAAAGGTATCCAGGCGTAAACTGGACTCCCTCTGGTAATGAGTGTGTGAGTTCGATTCTCACCAAAGGCTTACTTTTTATTTCTAATCACGCTCTTATTCACTGCCATAGAAACGATGGCTGAATAAAAACAACTAATTAAGATGAAGGTAAAAACTAGTCAAATTTAATAAAAAGGTTAGATCAACATACTCATTAAAAAGAAGAAAAACCAACAATATAATTCTGTGAGGAAAATATCAGAAAGAACAACACTTTCTAAATCTTACAGAAACAAAATGAAGCATTTTGAAAGAATCTACAACTCTAATATTAGATGTGTACAAAGGTTCCCAGTGCCAACTAGACACTGAATAAAAAGTTGAAACTGTTCAGGAAATTTTTGCACATAGCTAATACAAATGTCATTTTCCATATGTGAGGATCCATTTCTAAAGTAAAAAAGACTTATTCCAACATTTTACTGCAAATGGACTTTGGAGAAATATTTTCTTTTCCTTTGAACATGTTAAAAGCCTTTTAATGAGGATTGACCATTACTAAACTACAAAGAACAAACACTACATTTTGGTTTGAGGCCACAATAGTAAAAAGGCAAGCAAACACTGAACAGTTATGATAGCAGATTATAATGAAGTAAGACTTTTACCTAATTCTTCATTATATATCTGTTTTTCCAGATTTTTCCATGAATTGTTATGTATTGAAAAAAAAAAAAAAAGAACTTTGTACTGTTAGTAAATAATAAACAGATCCTAACAATTTATTTTACACTAGTATATCTAATGAATAAAAGTAATTTCTGTATTTTTCTTCATTTCAGAGGATTCTACTAAAAGGTCCCAAACTTTCTTTGGATGATTGAACTGCTTCTTTTGTGCCATTAACATTGTTATCACAATGTTACAGCTAATCCATTCTACAAGTGTATAATTCCTAGGAAAAGAGAAGGGTTTCTTTTTTCATGACATGCACCATGTTTATAAACATTGCTTCAAAGTTAAAGATAATATACTAAAAGGTAAATTTTATGAAGTTTTCAGATTTCACCTTCTGTTTTACCATATTTTTTTGATTTAATTAATCATAGATTATTTAACATTAAAAAATTAACCATAGGTTTGGCATTTGAACTTGGACCCAACAATTTTATGTACCTAGCAGCAACTACCATTGCACTAAGAAACTCAGTCAATGATACGATTCCAAATTAAAATCTAGTAAACCACTGAATTGCTCAATCCCTGCAATACTATTACTACTGTTATAAACAAGTGTAGCCTAACACTTCAGTTAGTTTCAGTTCTTGAAAAAATGTAACCTTTACAACATAATGTTCTTGTGTACATAATAACATAATGAATCAATAAATGACAGTAATTTGTAATTAAATGTGTGTGTGGTATCATAAACAAAGGAATACTAATTTTGGATCAACGGGTGACATTCACTGGGATTTGAACACACAAATTATAGATTTATATGCCTGAGCAAATAACTTAAAGAACTAAAATTAAGATTTATTTATCAGCTTGTGGAGTTAATAGGCTGAATGACATTATTTGTACTCTGTTTGGCACTCTGCACCGGAAACGGCTCTTGTATGGTGTACGTCTTGTACATCTCATTGTCGCACTAGGATGAAGTCGATGAGGTGCCACTCTTTAGAGCGGGAGTGCATCCATGTTGTATCAGCCTGACAGGTTGCTGAAATAGCGTGTTGGTGATGCAGAGGCTTTGTTCAGCACAGAACTCTATCAGGAGGCGGCCATTGTCGTTGCATGGACCTACTCCGTACCCCTCCCCTACTCTTGAAGATGCAGACAGCCGTACTGTCATGAGGATCTGCAACTACAGTTGCAGACAGTCGCACTATCATGAATATCTGCGATCAAATTTGCAGGCAGCCATTCTGTCCTGATTCTCCTTCAATAGGGTCAGTAGAACTTGATAGCCAGCTCAGGCATCTACCAACTACAGGATGTTCTCGTCCTGTGTTCTAACCACAGTACAGCCTTACTGTCGGATCATTCCCGCAAAGGGATAGCAGACCCCCATAGCCAGCTCAAGCATCTATCAGGAGAAGGACACTCCGGTCGACCCTGGGCAAATTGCATTTCACCTAAAAACTTCATTGCTCAGGCTGAAGGGTTACTCTGCACACTGACCCTGCTGTCTATGGTCCTAATGCTGTGGAAAACCATCCCCAAAAATCTTTGTTCGCGAAGCCAAGCCATTCATTCATTCATTCATTCATATATATATATATACACACAGATATCTCATGAAACAATTGAGATGAAAGTAATTTAATAAACTTACTTGAAGGTAATCAACAATTAATTTGCAAACTTGCTCTTTAGTTTTTGAATGGTTATACACTAAAATTCTACATTACCAACTTAAAATCTAATTAATTAAGTGTCTATAAATTCATTCTATCTTCTCAGAATTCATTCATCTGTTAAAATGATCCTTGTTAGCACTCTGTTGTTTTTTGTTTTGTGGCGGGTTTTGTAATTCTTTTTCTCTTAGGTAGTTATCATATTATTATTTCTTCTTAAATGTGCATTTCTAAATGTGGATTTTACATTTATTGTGCATTTGCTTTTGTTTACATCCAGTATGTAATACTGCACAAAGCCAAATGAAGGAACATGTGGGTCAGAAGAGTGTGTTGCACCAATCCATAATTTATCCATACATAACATAAATAATCCTGTCATTTTTACAGCTACTGTAATGTTAGTCAATAGTATAATGGAAAGTGACATTTTATACATTATTTTCTCTTATTATAAATGTTTATCTCTTGTGTTTTAAATTCATTTACTATGATCTTTAAAAAACTATTCATGTAATGAAAATGTTAAATTAGGTGACACATTAGAAAAAAATCACTAGAGTTTATTATTTATAAAAGAAACGAAGAATAGTGTGTGGGTAAAAAAAACAATCAGAAGGAAAGAACATTGAACATTTTGCTTTCACAATCTTATCATACTAGCTGAAACCCCTATCGGGAAGTTTTCAGCTTGTAAATGTATATAGCAGGATACTCATATTCGTGAGACAATTGACTGAAAAATAAATAAATCCACTCTTTCTCTTCCCTAAGCATACAAGTAGATTGCATATCTCTCTCTCTCTCTCTCTCACTCTCTCTCTCTCTCTTCCCAGCCCCTTATTAAATTACCTTTTCTGCCTCTTATTAAACTGCTCTTCTTTTCTGCTTCTCTCTTCCTACCCTGTTATCTTACCTTTCTCTCTCTCTTGAAGCATTCAGTGTCACCATAACAATCTGCTTCCTTTCTTTCTCTCTCTCTTTCTCTATTTTTCTTTCACTCTTTCTATCTGTCTGTCTGTCTTTCTTTCTTCTGTTTCATAGAAACAAACAGTAGGGTCTCTGTGACGTTTTTAATTACCATGACAATGATGAAGAATAATGCTAAAAGTGAAAGATTTACTAAAGTAATTGCATTTTTTGCTGATTCAATGTAAATAAAGATATAATTTGTTATTATTTTTTTTAGCTCTTAACAGCAATGGTGTCTACCCAATAAGTTAGACTAATTTTCAAATTTAGACATAATGCTGTTCAGCATTTCTTCAATAGGTTTAGGTCTGGAAATATGGATACCAATTATAAAGCTCGAGGGAAGCCCAAACCAGTTCTTAATGATGAAGAATTATCAAAAGCAGTGGCCAATGACACACAAACAATGATTCAATCACTTTCTGGAGACTGTAGGACTTTAACAGTAACCGTATCTCGTCATCTCAAGGCAATAGTAAAGCTTAAAAAGTTGGAAAAACGGGTCCCACATGAACTGAATGAAATGCTCCATGACAGTGATAGGCCCCATAGCTCTCAATTGACTGTGTCTAAGTTTAGAGAATTGGGATATGAAGTCTTTTATGTTATAGAGCTAGCATTAGAGGATCATTGGAAAGGTTTATTGCTTCAATTGGGTCATATTTTGATTAAATATTTACTGTTTTTTGTTGTTTAAATCATCCTTCATCTTACTATGCAAAAAACAACATTTCATATTTAGCAACCTAATAAGTAAGCAAATAAAACAACCACGAAGTACAACAACAAAATATATGTAAAACCCACACATAAACAAAATGAAAAAGATAACAGGCAAGCGAGTAAAGCTGTAATCTGCAGCAGCCGTTCGACTGCAGCTGCTGCTTGCTTGGTCGGTTGCTAAATTGTAACTTAATTTCACCCAATATTCAAGCAGCTTATGGTTGGCATAATGGATACACTACTTGCCTGTCTACTTCCAGGTCGGACATTCGAAACGTGATAGGATATTGTTAATTCTATATATCTGTTTGCTTTAGCATGATAGAAACTAACAAACAAACAAAAAAGTGACAACAGCTTTTACATAATAAGATGAGAAACTTGATATTAAGTAGTAGGAAAAAATTGGGTTGGTAACTATCTTATTCTTAAGTACTTTAAAGATAATCTATACAATCACCACTTTAGGATGGTTTCTGAAATAAATTTCTACTCTTACTGAAATTGTCCTGTGTGATTTCTAACTAATAATTTTCTAAGATGATGAGGAAATTACTGAGATTATGTTGGCAAATATTCAGTTATTCAAATTCTTTCATCTTTTAGGGTTATTTGTTTTCTTGAATTGTCCAATCAAAAGCCAAAGAGCATAATTGACATTGCAAATATGTTGGATGGCAAATTCATGTTCTGCCTGGACAATCCTGCTTCTAACTGTAATAGCAGACTTTTGAAAGGACTGATATTCTCTACCAGATGAAAATTTAAAGAAACTGAATTTTACAATCTGAAACATGGTATAAAATAAGATGCTATGACAGTATAAACAGTGGTTTGTTAATCATTTGAAAATAGCGAACATGTGCAAATGGCTGATCATATATGGTTACTTCAGTAAGATTTTATTTGCTGGCCAATTTACTAGTAACTAGTAAAGTAAGAAAGGCTCACATAGACAAAAAAAAAGATATCCATATATATATAAATTTGGTTGTCTGAGTTTGTTTGATTGTATGCGCGCCTTTACTGAAAGAGGGGTAGGGCAGATAGGGGTCAGGTGGAGAGAGTGAAAATCAGCAACCAGAAAAATAGATGAGTGAAATTCAGCAGCCAGAGTAATTGTATGTGGAAGGGACAGCGGTGGCTACAGTGGTTTCAGTTAGCACTGGGATATAAACTGACATCAGCAGCAACAGCAACGATGATTGCCGGTGGTATGAAGGTGGAGGAGAGGAGGGATGAACTGACATCAGTGGCAGCAGCAGCGGTAGCTCTTCCCCTTAAGTTTAAAGTAATTGTTTTGTTATTTATTTTTGTCAGATGAAGTATTTTAGACCGCCGCTTCTCAAGCTATGGGTTGGGACCCCTTGGTGTCGTGTAGAGATTGTTGGTATTTGCAGAAGTGTTGGAGGGTGTTTAACTATATTTAGGTATTTATTGTTGGTACACTCAGTACACTCAAGCCATTTTGGGGCCCACATCTCCTCTGCCCACCTGGTTGTGTTGCATAGGAAGACATATGTTGGGGAATGTGTTTTGTTTCTGTATTGTTAGATGTTCAGTTGTTTTCTCCCCGGAAATACCAGGATTCCCTGCTTGAATTAAGATTACCAATCAATAATATTGTTAGCATCTTCTTAATGGAATTGAAACCAACTTTACTGAATACATGTTTTGTTTATCAGTCTTTATTTTAGGTATTTAAAGAATCCTGGGCAATGTTTTCTTTCTGTATTTTCAAATGTGAAGTTATTTCTACCCCAAGTAAAGCAGGTATTACCTGCTAGTATATCTATACATATACAAGCCAAATATGTAAATGTGTATGCTTGTATGGTTGTATGATGTTTGGTTGTCTGTTTTGTCCACCACCTGACATATCCCACACTTCATAATGGATTGGTCCACATGAAATAGATTGTATAGACAATAAAAGAATTAAAGGGTGGACAATAAAAAATGAGACATGCCATTCCCATAGCAATGAAGAACATTGATCAAAGTCTATAGACAAATTGGATCAACGCAATACTGAACGCTGCAAAGCAACAGTCTATCTTTCTCCTCTAACTTCCCTTTGGCTTCCTTTGATGTAAGTCTACAGTGAGAAATCAGTTGTAAGTGGAAAGCAGTTACTAAATTCTTGGAGACGTTTCTGGCCAAAAACTCGCAAAAATGGACAAATGCAAATACTCTCAGCACACACCAAAAAAAAAGAAAAAGAAATATGGTCAATTCAAAAAGTTCATGTCCAGATGCTTTTTAAAAAGGCCAGATTTGTTGCTTTTGGCCATCAACTTTATTTTGTAATGAAACAAGTTATATTTTTAGTAAAATAAGTTTTGTTTTATGACATTTTTTCATACTGCACAATATCAGGAAAACTACTGCATATGCCAGACTGTAAGATGAATGGTTTAAAGGTTATTTAGAGGACTATCGCTCACTGCAACTCATCCATGCCCTATAACTGTCCATATCAAGCTTTGGTAGAGTTCCACCTAGTATTAATACCAGTGCATTAGATGAAGTGTAATATTTGCATAGTTTTTTTTGTTTTTCAAATTAAATGTCTATCTTATATACCAGCATATCAATATAAAGTACTGTATATTTCGGCTGATAAGACGACATGTAACATACAAAAATAGTGACCTTAACGTTTTACTCAAAATACCATTTGATTGGTTCCATAACTCTCCCAGACCCTATTACACATTTTAAGCTACCAGTATATTAAACATCTGACAAACATATCCCAGCATAGCATTAATATTACTGGTAATGTTGGGCAGCCTACTGGAGATTGTGGCCGAGCGCCAAAGGGAAGAAAATGCACCAGTGTCAGCTATGTTAAACACCACTTTTCCATGCATCGTTGTTGGTCTTCAAAGCCCTCCCCTCAATATTTACATTAAGGTATTACCCTATTACTGGTAATACATTCAACGTATTTAATTCATTGTATTGGTATATGACCATATTGGTTGTTTGGTGCTCACTGACTTAAATCTGACCACAGATGGTTTGGTAGTTTGGGGGCCATCTTATACCATGAGCTAAAACCGTGAAATTCAGACTGAAATTGGGGTCTCATCTTCTCTGAAGGTCGCCTTATCCACTGAAATATACAGTAGTAAGAAAGATGAAAGGCACTAGGGTGAGGAAGAAAAGAATTATATCTAGATACTGAAAAGAAGCTAATATAACATATACAATACTTTCGAGCAAGCAACTAATGTTTCCAGGATGTTTTGGAAAAATTGAATTGATTACAATATGAGTCATTAAATATTTTCATGATTGATTAAAAAAAAACGTAGCTAGATATATACTCAACACACAGAACATTGTTGGATGTACTCTCACTGTAAGTAAAAGATAGGATTAGCACACATATCACATGCAAATGTACACATCCAAATATGTAGACACCTTTTATTTTCCCAAACATAGTATCATTATATAAACATCATTACATAAGAAGTATAATTTTTATCAGAAATTCTGAGATGGAGTATTGTTATCTTTCAATTATTTTTCAGACTAGTATATTGATCTTTATTGCTTTTATCATAATGTGAAATCTCCAGCCTTCTCCAGGTCATTGTGACATCTTGGGAATAATATTTATATTTATATACAATTAATTTGAGATTATTTAAGATATTACATTTTCTAGAAAAATCTAGAAAACAAAGCAGCCTAAAGATTGTGATAAAAGCAACAGAAGTGAGAATACACCGGGGAAAAAAAAAACAATTTTGAATTATAGTATCACTTGTAAATTTTCTTATAAAATTAATTCAAGAAAAGTTTATTCACTTTAAAGTATCCTATAAAAATATTTTACTAGTTTATTTCGCTTGCTAATATTTGATAAGATCAATTAATTACGCTGAAGTTTAACAGAAACCAATGAAATTTCAACTAATAAAATTTTAGATAGTATTACCCCTCCCACCAAAGTCCTCTTTTTGTCTATCCAAACTTTGAACTTTTGACCTAGTTTAACAACCCCTGACAAAGACCTGTCTTGGGTCAACTATTTACATTTCCCCTGTGACTATCAAATCCTGACAATGCTCTATCTCAAGACTGTTAGAATATTTTCTATTTTCTGTTCAATTATGTTTTTATTGACCAGTATAATCCCAGTTCAAAACTAATATACAGTTATCCCTTGCCATTTGCGGGTTTTCTGTCTGCATAAATGCATATATATTTATAATATAGCTACTACCACAGACTTTTGAACAAAAAGTGACAGGTGTTGATAAAAACGTTTGGAACTTGTAATCTACTAATTTTATCATAATAATCTTTGTGGTTTTAACAACAAGAAGATTGTAGAAAATTATCAACTAAAAATTATTTATGTAGACAGTATAAACCCGGAGATAATTGTGGTTGAAAACTCGTTTGCACTCTCTAACAGGTTAGTAAAACAGTATTTTAGACATTAATTATTTGTTGATTTAGCCATTTGCACCCCCCTGGTGCCCTTAACCCCCATGAATGGCAAGGGAAAACTGTATTCATTTCTCTCTGAATATTTTAGATGAGGGATTATTTTTATTGTTAAAGTGTTTTCGGACTGTTATCCTCTGCTCGGTTCATCTTCTGAACACAAATTACATGTTACAGATAGTACATGTTACACCTGAAGAAGGTCATAGGATACAATGGCCGAAATGTTGTGTACAGTTCAAAAACACTTATCCATAATAATATATTCATGACATATTTTCCACGTTTATGGGAACTTAAGATTTTTTTACAAGAAATTTAAAGATTCCCTGAATTCAATGTTAAAAAATTATGTGGGTTACAGAAAAAATATAAAGATTTCAACATTAAATATTATACTCTCACAAACCTAAACTTGCCAAAGAATTAGCAAGAAATTATATAAATTTTTTTTCTAAAATTTGATTCATTACATTAAATACATAATATAGATGTACACATTTTCAGAACATGATGTTAATGTGATTGCTGCTGTTGGGCAAAGTAAAAAATGCATTTTTCATTTCACATTTGATTATGAATTATACCTATTTTATATAGAGCCAGTGTTAAACACTCACTGAATATTGGTTACTTAGTCTGAACTAACTTATACAAGGTCTGTCCACAAAGAATCCAGCCATTTTGAATATCTTGAGAACCAGTTGCATGGCCTTGATGTAACTTGGCAAACAATCACAGGGAATCTTACTGCACATGCATGAACAAACACTCTCTCTTTGAGTTACTCAGTTGGCAGTGAGTCACCATTGGGTGAGTCTGTATACTGTGTGAATGTTCCATGACCGAGACTGCCCATTTTTGATGTCCTATGCATGTTTTTTTAACAAAAGATCACATCACCTAGGTTTGTCAGCCTCCCTACAGTCCAGATTTGGTCCTCTTCAACTTCTGGCTTTTTGCGAGGAGGAGATTTCAGACCATGGACGAGATTAAGGAAAATGTGATGAGGCAGCTGATGGCAATCCTGAAAGAAGACTTTGCAGACTAGTTTGAAAAGTGGAAGGGATGCTGGAATCAGTGAGTGGGGTCCCAAGGGGAGTACTTTGAAATGGAATAAGGTGCCATTGCCTCAGGCAGACTATTTTTTCATCAATATTAAATGGCTGTATGCTTTCTGTACAGACCTCATATACTATGATTAAAAGACCTCATCTAAAAAATTTCAGATAGGAACAGAAACACTCATGTGTTTTAAGATTATAAAAAGTCACATGGATTAATAAAACTGTCTAAGAATACTACAAAAATTTCAAAACTGAAAACCATTTGTGAAAGACCATATCACTGTGAGTAAAGCAATAAACAAACCAAAACTGCTTCCTCCTCTGCAAGACAGTAGAATTTATTTTTCATAATGGAGTGGTGACTCATTAAATAAGTTTTTCAATTTTTTAAATATTTTCTGCTTTTATAATTATTTTGATTGTTTTTGGTATATATTATCAATAAATTAAACAAGACAACCGCCTAGAGGATAAACACACTGGTAAAGCTCATCTGGAAGTTTTGAGTTGAATCCCTGGGTCAGGTAGTGCAGAAATATACACCAACTCAGTAGAGAGGTGGAAATATAAAGAGTTGATAGGTTACAAGTTCTGAAATTCTGTAAGAAGGACTCTCAATACAACAGATATAGGAATGAGGCCAACTTACCACACTAGATCTAATAAGGGTTGGGAAAGTTACTAAATTTGACAAATACTTGAGGAAGGGCTGAAGACATAGTGGCTGAAACATTATGATGAAGACAACAAAAACAAGGACAAGTTTGGCTGCTCCAGAGTCAAACTCTGCTTGTACTTCTACTTCCTTGCGTAATTCTACTATGAATTTTGGACGCATGTAAGACTTGTTAGTTTAGTGCAGCTGGTAAAACACTGGGCTAGCAATCACTAGGTCATGAGTTCAAATCATGGTAGGGGAATATGGATTTTACATATCGGTTTACTCCCCTATTTTTGGTGAGGATTGTTCTTGTTCTTGTTACATAGGAAAGTAAAGTCAACTTTGACTTTGTCCTGGAGTATGATAAAAGTGGTATGAGAGAACCAATGTATAATAATGCAATTTTATATTTTTGTAGAAATTATTTGCAGCCTTTTTGTTAT
Organism: Architeuthis dux; assembly: GCA_006491835.1. NCBI lineage: Eukaryota > Metazoa > Mollusca > Cephalopoda > Oegopsida > Architeuthidae > Architeuthis > Architeuthis dux. Next base: position 893,349 of record VCCN01007085.1, on the reverse strand, counting down.
TTCCAAGAAAGCAAACAATGACAAAAACACAATGATTGAATTTTTCAAGAGCTGGAAATTACTCTTAAATCTGTTAATTAGATATCCAGTCATTTATCTAATGAAAAGATGACAATACAGTGATGTGCTTAAATGCCCCTTCCTTGTTTTTAATGAGGACTTGCTCAGTTATAGTATAATGGAGATAGTTTAATATATAATCACATCAAAGATCTTTTTTCTTATTATTCCATTAGGTATATAAGGGTGAATCAATAAGTCGGTATCCTGACATGTAGTTACAAGCTGAATTTCTATCTGAAATTTTCCCTGTATAATGTTTGATCAATGTGATTAATATTCACCACTGAATTGAGTGCATTGATAAGGAAGGAGATTATGTTGGAAAGTAAATGTCTGCTGTGTAAAATAAATGCTTTTTTCATCATTAGGCTACAGAATTATTGATTTACCTGTGTATATTCATAGGTATATTTTCTCCTTATCAGTCTATATCAGTGGTTCACAATGTGGGCGCTAGCACCCCCTTGGGGCCGTTGGTTCATTTCAAGGGGGCGTTGAGGTGACTAAGGGCCTTATGCGGGTGTTTGAACTTCTACAGGGGACATTATGGAGATTCCATAAATATCTATAATTCTGATTTACAAATGGCTGTTGTTTAGTAGTATTTGCTTACAAACTCATATTTGAACTACAGGGGGCGTTGACATGTAGCTAGGTATAATGGGGGCGTGGGGGCTGAAAAAGGTTGAGAAACACTGGTCTATATTATTTATAGCATATTTTAAAACCTCACTCCAGCTTAACTGACACTTTGATGAAAAAGAATTGTTGTAGTATTTTTTCAGTCATAATTTTCATTAAACCAGCTAAATATTATAAAAAAAGGGATGAAGATCAAATAGGAAAATCCCTTTCCTTTTGAATATGCTGATTTTTTCTTAAATAAAAATGGACATATTCCAGCCAAATGGAGACCTGCCCAGAGTGATGAGTCAACATTGAAGAGCTACACAAACTGGGCAGCTTTACAAAGATCAGAGCTAAGAAAGAAAATATTTTTTAAAAACATGACAGTACTTTATAGATTTGTTTTCCAAGCAGCTATTTTCTTGGTTTCAATAACCTACATATAAGCCTGGTTAAAAATTGACTGAATTTTCCAAATCAGTCATTTCTTTTCTATATTGATATCTACATATATTCAGGTCATTTTAACAATCTAAAATAGGAAGAAGTAGCCTTGATTTTAAATTAGAAACAAAATGAATTTGTCTTGAGTTGACAGTCTGGTACTATTAAGTTAAAAAAAATAACTGAATAGATATTTAGGATAAAGTGTTCTTACTTATCTCATAAATCAAGTGTCATATTTTCTAAAATTTCTCTGTACTTTTTTTCAACATTGCATCTTCTAAGGGTTCAATAACTTCTTTGTTAAATATTCCTTGTGAAATGTTATGCCTTATAAGTTATAAAATACACTATTTTAAAATCCAAGATATTTGCTAATGAAAGCCCTACAGCATAAACAGAGTACCTGTCTCTGCATTTTCCTGTATTTTTAATCATAATTCTGACTTCAAATGTACATTTCAGAGTAACCAATGTTCTTGAAAAAACAGCAAAAAGTACAATGAAGTGTAATATATTTGAAATATATACTAGAAATAGGCTTTTTTTGACAGCAGTTAATTGCGTCATTAAGCCAGCTTCAGTGTAGTTGGGTTGGGTTTAAACTAATAAGAAAAATGGTAGTTAAATTTGGTATGTCCAATATCAGAATAAAGATTATTTTAAAAAATATTGATATTCTTGGATGTGACAGTCTTTTCACTTAGGCTGTTCCATGTGTTTGTCACTCTTCCTGAGAGGAAATTTTTTCTAACCCCAGTGGAGGTCTGAATTTGTAGTTTATGGCTGTGTCCTCTGGTTTTACTGCACATAGATGAAGTCAACATTTTCTTATCAGGCCATTTTGAGCAATGAATGTCAGTATCCACTCTATGTATGTTGTTCCAGATTCTATAGACCTCCAGTAGCTCAGCACATTTTCTTCTATATTCAAGGGTCTCTAGATTAAGTTGTTTTAATAATATAGTAATATTTGTGAAAAGACAGACAATGCTTTTTAAAATTATGCAAGTTTCCGTTTCTCTAATAAACATTGACTTTAAACCAGATAACCTTACATCTCTTTTTTTTCTATTTTTCTATTCCAATCCCAGCATGGGAAAAATGTTAAATTACACTGAAAAAGAAAGTAATAATAATCATTATGATGATAATGTAGTGGGGAATAGGTGTTTATTACCAAAAGTCTTGAGCATAGTATACCATAAAAGAATAAGTCAAAATGTTGTTTGCTAAAACATCCAACAAACCTTTGTTAGTTGGTCTTTATAAATGCAAACCTTCAAAACTATTATGTATTTTCTTTTGTAATCAAGAAAGTTATTTATCTTGAGCAATACAATGTCATATATTTTGTACATAGCAATTTTAATTTGAGACAGGAAAATAAAAAATAAACCCATTATTTTTCTATGTTTATTAAATTTGTTATAAATAAATAAGCAAATAATTTGCAGTAGTAGTCTGTGAATAAATAATTTTAAAAATTGGCTTATTGATATTTACTGTATTTGGAAAAACAACCACAAAAACAATCATAAAATATTTAATGACAAAGTATATCTGCTTAGAATATTGCAGTAATAATAAAATTATTAAAGAAATATTCCTGAGTAGTAATTTACAAATTGCTAAAGTGATCCAAACTTCGGTCAGTTAGGCATTCAATCCAAGTAGTTAAAATTACATATTAATATTAAGCTGATACTCTTGAAATGATAAATACAACAAACAAAAAATGAGTAACATGTTACTATGAAAAAGAAATTAGTTTGTTACAAATGAAATTTTCTTTTTTACATCATAAAGAATAATGATAAAAGTGAAAGATTTTTAATGTAATTTGCATTTCTTTTCAGATCTAATGTAAATAAAAAATATAATTCATGATTACTGGAGGTTTTTGAGCCCATAACAGCAATGATGTCTGTCCAAGAAGTTAGACTAATTTTCAAGGATGAAATCAAATTAAGACGTAATGCTGCTCAAGCTGCTGATAAGTTCAACAAAGCATTTGGAGTATAGTCTTGAAGCATCCTCCAGATTCACCTAATATTTCTACTGCAGATTATCCTTGTGATGACTTGGGCTTCAAAGAAAGTCATAAAGTCAAACAATATATATAAAAGACAAGCTACCTTTTTTTTTCTATGTAGAAACACAAGGTGATCAGTCAAGATCTTCAGTTCTGTTTCTTCTTAAGTATTAGCTTTAGTTAGTGGCTTTAGTACTGGTTAGTAGTTGAGATGATAGGGAGGAAAAATAGAATAGAGTGTGGTTAGCATTTAGAAGAAATAGCTCACCTTTAGATATGCTTGATTTAGGAGACACCAAAATAGGTGCGACCAGACTCATTGACAAGTTGACTCTGACTAGTGACTTAACCTAAAAGCGTGGCAAACCCGAGATGCTGAGGTTGACCCCAAGGTCAACTGACTAGACAAGCAGGACGTGCTTCTAAAAATAGCACAAGCCAACTCCTGTTGTCCAGAGGTCATGACAATCCTCTTTTCAAACATTTTGAACTTTATATTGGTAATAAAAGGTCCAATAATAGAGAAGCCATAATTGGTGCTTTTACTGAATTTGTGACCACTAAACTTTTAAGAAAGAAAGAATTTTATAGATTGGCATATCATCATTAGAGGATCCTTGGAAAAAGTTTATTGCTTCAAATGGGTCATATTTTGATAAAATATTTACCATTTTCTGTTGTTTATATCATCCTTTATCCTTCATCTTACTATTCCAAAACGACATTTCATATGTAACAACCTAATAGTTACACTCAGACAAACATATTTTAGATCTCCTCAAGAAGAGACAATACAGACATTATTCATATACATTGTAACAGACCATGCATCATTACACGTGTCACCAAAGCTGTGGAGATGCATTAACTTACATTAATTAGTATTGAGGGCACATACCTACATGACAGTACTTATCCACATTCTACCAAGTGCCAAGTGCTTTGTTTACACCTCCAAATTCTTAATCTGACATTTACTCAATCATCTACCAGCAATGAAGATAAAATACACATCCTACAACCTGCTTTTCACTCTTATCCTAGTAGTCAGTTTCATGCAAGCTGCATTGACTTGAGGAAGAAGATTTGTCAATATTGACATGACAAGTGACATGGCAGGGGTATTGAGTACATAGCATCCCTATTGGTTCTAGGACTAAAGGGTACACACATACATTTTGGGGGTTATTATTTAATACAATCTCAAACAGGATTTACTTTGATCATTTAAGAAAAAAACCCTTCATTCCTAGTGGTTAGTCTGGTACTTTGAAGATTTTAATTATGTCTACATATAAGTGTTTACAAAATTTATTAATTGTGTACTTTAATTTTTAATTGTGTACTTTAATTTTTAATTGTGTACTTTAATTTTTAATTGTGTACTTTACTGGTGACATAAATTGGAACTGTGGATGTCATTTCTGTGTTTCTGGTTTCTTTACCAAGTTTTATGGGTTTGTTACCTCACATTCACCTTGAAAAATGTAAAATTCTGATTTTGAAGTGGGGCCAGATAAATCCAACATTATCTATAGAATCTATAAGATCAAAATAACTAGGTACTTAATTTTAACATAGCTTCTCCAGGTATATTGCCAGTGCTGCAGCTAAGGCAAACAGGGTACTAGAACTGATTAAGCATACCTTTTCATATATAGACAAGGACTTGTTCCTTATACTATATAAGACTTATGTCTGTCCACACCTAGAGTTCTGTGCACTGAGGCCACACATATAAGTAGAAGCAAATAGAAGTAGATTGAATATCAGAAAATTCTCATTTAGCAATAGTGGTAGGAATAGATTATCAGAATATGTAGTGCTATTACACCACTGCAAAGGTTTAAGGCCCTAGATATTGTGTAAATATGATTGTTATGATGTGTGCTTGTATATACAAAATGTATACTTTTTTTCACTAAAATAAAAATGTTCTAAAATCTAGTCAAGTTCATAATTTATTTTTCACATTTATGCAAGTTGGTTGAGATTTGAAAACACAATTTGATAATTTTTGCATTTATTGCTATTGGTGTGTGTGCGTGTGTGAAAACAGAAAACATTTGGGAATAGAGTGAGATATTAAAAGTAATTTAATTTAAACATATTCCTGAGATAAAAATTACGTTGGGTGACCAACCATTATTCATTTTTGACTAGTATTTCTTTAATCTTAATTTTATTTGCTTTATATCACAACTACTCAGACTGTCAGTCTATGGCAGTAAGTAAACAGTGTAGATTGGAAATAAAAAGAATAAGTTCTCGCCGAGATACGAACTCGCATTCCTTTTGCCTCAGGAAGCCTGATTTTCTTCCATACCAGCTGCTCTACCAGTGTAAACAGTGTATGTTTACTCGCTGTCATAGACCGTAAACTTGCTACCCAAAATATTTCTTTCTATCAGAATGGTTATGCATGAAAATTATGGCTTGTAAGCAAAAGCTACACTTAATCATGCAAGCAAGATTGTGGCATATTGAAACAAATATAATTTCATTAAAGTATATATTATGCTATTTGGAGAGATTTGCCCATGCACAAACCCAAATGCTGTGAATTTCATTAATCTCAAAAGAAGTTGGGAGCTGAAGAATAGTCTTAGATTACAGATGACACCATTCCTGTTAGATTCCAATCCTCCCACCTTGAAAAAAAAAGTTCACTGTAAGTACTTCAGCTTCTACCTACCAGATGACACTTATTCAGCATTACCTACATTCATTACCACCTGTTAAGCTTCTACTGATGCACTAATAGCATTGCGCTGGTTCTTTTTGTAATGTCTATGACAAAACCTGAGCATGGCAGAAAAGCACAATAATGACAGCAACAACAAGAAGATACATACAACGGTTGAAGCAAAGCTATTTCATTTGTAAAAGGTATTTTCTCCATATTTCACTAACTGCTGAAACTTTTTTGTTTTTTCAGGAAATCTTATATACAGACTCATTGAGTCATTATATTAAAAATGAGCACATTTCTTTTATTGGCTCACTTTATGGTTTTGATGTTGAACTGGAAAGTTAAACAAGATAGAACTGTTTGAAATAGGACTTAGATTTTAAAAACATACAACTTTATACAAAGTAAAAATATGCTGTCATAAATTTTGACAGTAAGCAATAAAAAGCTAAGGAATATTGATTTCATATTGCATTGTTACTTCCATGGAAATGCCATATTCAGTCTATTTGTTAATTAGATTTGTCCTTATTTTTATTATTTCACATTCAATTAAATAAAATGTTAAAAGTGCAACCCATAAAATAAAATTAGTCAATGAAAAGTAACAATCTTAAAATAGCTTTAAAAAGCTATTTTATGGGGTACTGAATAACAATTACATTTGTCATTATTTTCTATTTCACATTCAATTAAATAAAATGTTAAAAGTGCAAGCCATAAAATAAAATTAATCAATGAAAAGTAACAATCCTAAAATAGCTTTTTTAATGGGGTACTGAATAACAAAAAAGCTATCATTATCAGCCGTTATAAATCCACTGCTGGACAAAGGCCTTTCCCATCTCCTTCCATCTTGTGCTAACCTCTGCCAAGTCTTACCGGCAAACCTTTCTATCTCGTACCTCCATCTTGTGTCTGTTTTTATCCTACTTTGTTTACTGTCCCATGGGCACCAATTGGTTAGTCTTTCCCCCCATCTATTGTCATCTCTTCTTGTTAGGTGGCTAGCCCATCTCCATTTTTGCTGCTTAATTATTTGTATAATATCCTTCACTCTAGTCCTCTATTTGATCCATGTTGATCTTTTTAGAGTTATCCCTAGCATTGCTCTTTCCATGGTTCTCTGTGCTATTCTGAGTTGGTTTTCAGCTTGTTTGGTTAATTTCCATGTTTCGCATCCATAAGTCATGGCTGGTATTATGCAGCCGTTGTATACTTTACGCTTTAGGTACATTGGCAAGGTGCTCTTCAGAATGTCTCTATTCATGCCAAATGCTTTCCAACCTATCGTTATGCGTCATTTTATTTCGCAGTCATGGTCTTTCTCTAGCTTTATTACCTGACCTAGGTAGAGGTATTCATCGACCTCTTCTAGAATCTCACCTTCTATCTTTATGACCTTTTTGGGGACTTTATCGTTGAACATTACTTTTGTCTTTGTTCTGTTCATCTTTAAGCCTACTTTTTTACTTTCCCTATTTAAATCGGTTAACATGTTTTGTAATTCGTCAGATGCTTCCGACATCATAGAAATCTCATCCTCAAATCTTAAGTTGCTTAAGTATTCTCCATCTATGTTTA
>VCCN01007085.1:838899-855266 GCA_006491835.1 Architeuthis dux | reverse complement strand
AACTTGGGTGATGTGTGTCAAAGTCAGAAATCTTCTGTGAATCATCTCTATTTGAAAACACTTTGTCAGCTTTGTCCATCCTATGCAAATAATGCAAAATCTACAGAGAAATGTTCACATGCTAATTTTTCTTCAACCTGAGTAACAAGTGCAATTAGCCTCATTCATTAATTCATAAGTGCATTTTATACTCAAAGAGTCATCGACTGTAACAGTTTATTTTAATATGATGGTTCCACAAATTCAATCTAACTAGTTACTCTTTATTTATATACTAGCTGTTTATGTAACTTGGGATATTGCAGGTAGGAAATGTTGAACAAATGTATCAAAACATTCATTCACTTTAATGATTATATATACTAGCTGAAAACACGCCCATAAGGTGGGATTTTCAGCTAGTTCTCGCAGAAGATGTAAATGAGGCCTTTGGTACCAATAAGAGATCATGGATTTGAGAGATATTTTTTTATTAAATTTTTGAATGGATCCTGGAATTTTTTCCTCTCAATTGAAAAAAATCATTGGATCTACTCAAAATTTCATCAATTCTTCCTTAGCCAATAGCCAACCATTTGACAAAATGTCATTGAAATTCATTGAGAACTTTTGGAGATATTGTTGGGACAAAGGTGATTTTAGACCAAAGTGATGTAGACAAAACTGATATTTGCTAAAGTGTTGTAGATGAAAGTACCATAACCCCAAAATCATCATCATCATGAACTCTTGGATCACATTGAATTTAAATATCAGAGGGATTTCACAGAAGATAGGTGAATTATAGTAAGAGATATAGAAAGATAAATAGATGGAAATCAGATCATAAGTATTGGTATGAACATGAACTCAGACCTCACAATATTATTTCTTTTAATTTTCAAAAACTAATATGCTAAATACATGCTTCGGTGTCCCATTAGTAACCACATAAGATTTCATAGGGTTATGTTAAGTAGTTCCTGAGTTACACTGTCACATACAGATGGACAGACATTTGTGAATTATAGTAAGTTAGTTACACAGCAAATTTGTACTTCTATCATCCTTTTACTTGCCATCAGCATGTGTCACAGTCACTCCAGAAATCCTGTCAATATTATTGCACTCTACTATTTGTTGAGTGACAGGTTCCCATAATATAATAACACACATAGATATGATGCAGATGTTTACATTATCAAATGTCAACCCATGAGCAATAACCAACATAGTCAACTCTTCCTCTTTCTACACCTCTCTCTTGACTGATTGTCTGTCACAGTCTCTGACTACCTTTACTCCTCGCATGTCTCTATTGATTTCTTTTTATTGAACTCCATTGATATGATGTGACATGTGATGTCTTTCATACGTAGGCCCATTGTATGAATGAATTGTTGCCTCCACAATATAAACATTTTTGAATTAACTGACCAAATGACAAGATTGGGACATTGGTCAGTTCAAGTGAAGACATTTGAACATGCAAGATGATCAAATTCAGTCATATCAGATTGTGCTATCAAACAATATTTGTTCATGTTTCTTGCTGAAAAATATTTTGGAAATTACTTGTTCTTGGCAAAATTCTGCTTTGATTGGCAAGTTTGAAGGATTTCTGTTTGCAGCTTTTCAATAACATTTGATATTTTTTGGAAGGGCTTCTAAGACCTGATTGTATCTTCATGTATAAAGACTAAAAGAACATTTACAATTAGTGAGGATATTTTCTATAGTTTTGAGAAGGGTCATTAATATTTAAATGGTTCTTCGGACGATTGAACTCCTTCTTGTTGTTTGTGTTGTAAACACAATGTTTCGGTCAATCCATTCTTCAGCCTTCTTCAAAGAAGCAGCTCACATCAAAATGTCAATGAAATGCATTAGTCAGACAAGTGTGGTGTTCACCCGATGTGGGTTCCACTTCTCAACAGACCTAAACAGACAAAGACACAGAAACACCCGGGCCCAGCATTATAAGGGTTACCCCCCTTTAAAAACAAAACTTCTGTTTACCCTATCACACTCGGATATTACACCTGAAAAAGGCCGAAGAATGGATCAGCCAAAACGTTCTGTATACAACACAAACAACAAGAAGGAGTTTAATCGTCTCAAGAACCATTTGAATAGTGAGGATATGTTTTATATTTTCTACTTTCTCACACTTGAATAAAATTCATGGCGGTAAATAAAAAAAAGTTTCAGTTTAGCATTAAGTCATACACAACTTTTATCAGGAAACTTATCAGTTGTTTTTGTCTGCATTTTATGTCAAAAATATTTACATGATGTTTTCCCATTGGGAAATACACTAACTCACAGATGCCCAGTTATTTTATTTATAACTCTCCCAAGGAATAACTAAAGTAATTATAACAAAACCTGAAACTTGACAGCTCTGCAACTCTAGTAATGGAGGCTGCAAATGAGATGTTAGTTGTGTTGGTATTTTGAAGAAAGAAGAGCATGCTTGTGTTTATGTGTTTAGCAGCTGAATAAACAAACTATTCCAGTATGTGTCGCTAAGTGGTTGAATAAATAGACAAGTAATCCCCCCCCCCCAGTATCTTTCACTTGTCCAAAAGGTGAAAATTTCCTTTTTAGTAACGAGCCTAACCTACCCAGCGTCAGCTTTCTGTTTAAATTACTGTGCTATTTTGCTATATTCTTATCTGGTTTTTATTTTTTTTAAAGGTCTTTGAAGCCAGGAAATATGGTAATTATATATTACCATATTTCTTGGCTTCAAAGACATTATTTTTTTCCTAAAATAAGTCTCAAAAATTCACCCTGCATCTTTAAGACCCAAGGTTACATTTTTCATAGGCCTATTATTTTTATTTTATTTTTTTCAACATTTTGCAAGTTAAAATTGGGTGTGTCCTCAATGCCGGGAAATACAGTAATCTCAAGACCTGAAGAAGATTAGTAATTAGATAATCAGAATGTTATGCATTTCTGTTCCAAGAAGCAATTAGGAAACAATTCAAAATAGTAACAACAATTTCTAATATAGCTCAGTCGTGCTAAATTTAATTATAAATCAGACAATTCTATGGAAAGAACTAAAAATTATAACACACCACTTTTATTAAATTTGACTACTTTTTACCTTTATCCTAATTTTAGTTGTTAGGATGGAGGTAAAAACTAGTCAAATTTAATAAAAGTGGTGTGTTACAATGCTTCACCCAATAATAATAAAGATTAATTGTAAGTATAATAATGCCATAGGAATATCTTTGCATTAACAAAAGCTTGCAGTTACAGGTGTGACAAAGTTGGCTGACAGGTCTTAGGCTATTTCTCAGGCTATCACATCTTAGAATATTCAAAGATCTTACAATCAAATTTTCCCATTAGCATTTTTTCAAATGAGTTTTTAAAAAAGGTTTAAGTTTATTGAGTATGATTTTTTAAAACTAGATTGTGGTGTTTTACAAATCAACCATAACTACAGCAACAAGGAAAACAGGCTCCTTCCCACTTTTCATATAAAATGTATGGTGTATCACAGCCTGGGTTTTGGAAGTATGGCATTAAATGTTATCCCCAGGTTGATTGCGAAGGAGGGGCCTGGCCCCCAGGGAATGTGATGTGAATTAATTCTAGTGTGCTAATTTTTACAATATAAACCATTTTTACAACACATTACTTATTGGTATATATAGAGTCAGTGGAATATATGAATTTTATCCTTTATTTCTAGCCTAGTATATATAGAAAGTTCAATTTTTTAAATAAGTGTATATAAATCAAATATATTTATACTTCCTCATCTTAGTGGTAGCGTGGCTGAGCGGTCTATGGCGTTGGTTAAAAGCAACAATCTCTCCGGTGGCGTGTGTTCGAATCCCACCGCTGCTGGTTATTTTGTACTTGCTTAATGGAGAAAAACAGTGCAAACTGAGAAGTCTAATGTTTAAACGTAAAAGAATTGTTTTTTACCAAAATAGCTAAAAGACTAGAAAAAAAATATTCTCAAGTAATTTTATGTGCTTCCAATCAATAAGTCATTTATTTCTTATGGAAAATAGTCAGTTTTGAGGAAAAATTAATTTTTTAAAAACATTAAAAGTTAATTTGATTGTAAGAAAAAGTCATGGAAAAAAGTCATAGAAAAAAAGTAATTATTACTTTTTTTCTATGACGTTGTTTTTTCTTTACCGCACAAGACTTTCTTCCTATAATTTTTTTCTAGTCACTGTAAGTGTTCGAATTCACATCTAAAACACATGTATAACATTTCAAAGCGTTAAAGTAGTAAGTAAACGTAAGTAAACATTTTGGCCATTTTTTGGCATGTTTTTGGACATTTTTAGTGTGCATTGGACATTTCAAAAATATTTAGCGCTTTTTTTTAGCACTTCTACTTGCGGCCCCCTGAACTTAATGGGTGCCCCCCCCTACTCACTGTACCCTGGCGACATGCCTGATTATCCTTGATTCCTTAAAATTAAAACAGATGCTGTGAAGTGTATAAATAAATTTTATGTAGCCTTTTAAAATTATGGGTTTTTTATTCATGCTTCTTTGGGGAAAAAAAAGAAAGAAGTTCACCATTACTTTATATAATAAGAATCAATTGCTACTTCTACATTGTAGTCTTTGTAGTACTTGTAAAATCTGTCATATTCAATGATCTTTTGATTGTTGAAAACAAGTCATGGAAAAAAAGTCATAATGCTGACTAGGGAAAAAGTCATGGGAAAAAGTCACATTTAATTTATTTATAGTAATAAAATAAGCAATATTTTAAATAAAATAACAGGTCTGGTTAGTCCCTCAATAGAAACCATCACATGAGCAATGTCTTTTGGCAGCATGCCGTGTTGGGGTGATCAATTAAAAAATTGGAAAAAGAGTGATCGATGAATAAGTTACTTTTCTTGCCTTTTGCTGGGCAGTGATCACTAAAAAGTCTGAATTTTCAAAAAAAACAACTGATCAATTTTGCATAAACTTACATTGAAAATTGAACCCCCACTGAAAACCTATTCAGGGAGGTGAATTTTCAAAAATAAAAAAACGTTTTTTCTAGACATAATAAGGAGTAATATTTCAAGACATATCAATTGAAATTTTCAGCCCTCTAGCTCCATTGGTGCGGCCTGTATGTGTGACACATAGCCAGCCAGCCAGACCAAGTTGAAAACTGAAGAAACCTATGTTGACAGTTTTGGTTGACGATTTCTAATATATTAATAAATTAAATGTTGACAATAAAAGTCATATTTAATTTATAGAAATAAAATGATATTCTAATAAGTAAATGTTGACGATAAAAGTCATATTTAATTTAAATTGATAAAATAAGTAATGTTTTAAGACACTTTTTAACTGACAATAAATGTCTTGTACAAACTGACCACACAATTTATATATATATATCATTACATGTTTGCAAAAAAATCACGTTTTATTCAATACCTTTAGACAAAGCAAGGTAATAAAACGAAACCCTAACCATACAGACACACACAGACAGGCACTTCCATATTATAGATATGCCTTGAAATATTACTTATTTTATTACTTTAAATTAAATATGACTTTTATCGTTAACATTTACTTTATTAATATATTAGAATCCATCAACCAAAACTGTCAACATAGGTTTCTTTCAGTTTTTAAATTGGTCTGCCTGGTTGGCTAGCTATGTATGTATCATGCTTACAGGCCGCACCAACGATGCTAGATGGCTGAAAATTTCAACATTTACTCTTTATTATGTCTAAAAAACGTTTTTAGTGGGGGGGTTCAATATGCAATGTAAGTTTATGCTAAATTGATCACTAGCTTGTGTCCACTTGTTTTTGAAAATTCAGACTTTTTTTAGTAATCACTGCCCAACTAAAGGCAAGAGAAGTAAAGACATTGCTCACATGACAGTTTCTATTGTGACTAACCAGACCTATTACTTATTTTATTACTATAAATTAAATTAATTAAATGTGACTTTTTTCCTAGCCAGAAGCCAAAGTTTTGACTTTTTTCCTATTCAACATCATGACTTTTTTTCCTAAGTCTTTTTTTTTCAGGTCACCGATTTTTCACTGCCCACATCTTCATTGTTGTTAATATTGACTCTTTATGAAGGCCCCTGGGAGTATGTTAATACAAAGGGTATTCAGAAATGTATGTCTACACTGCTATAAAATCAATATTAATGAATATATATCAATATTCCACATATATATTAAAGAGATGTTTATGCACTACTAATGAATAAGCACATCTTGCAAGTTATGAGAATTCAAACAAAGAGAAAAGACTGTTAACTATGCTGGATTTCTCACAGATATGTTTGAATTCATCTGGTAAAAACAGTTATTTAAGTGGCCAAGTTAACATAAATATAGTTTATCCAAATTTGAGCAGATAAACATACATATAGAGTTTTAAAAAAGAAACATTTTAATAACGTTATAAGCTTGGTTTGGATTATTTACAAATGTTTTATAAAATTAAATGAGAACTTAATTTGAAACTAAATTACTTGAGATGAGGTTTGTTAATTGATTGCACAAAAAATAATCTTGCATTTATGCTTTTTATTACTTGATATTATTATTGATATCTCCAACAACATTTTGCCAAGGCACAGGATGATCAGCACACAAGCTGAGCAACCAATCAGATGAAGGATGAAGCATATGAGGATTAATTAACATGACTGGGCTTATATAAGTTGAACCACAGTGTGCATGTGCAAACCACCTGGTATATATTAACCAATGGGCAATCTGCTTGCGTGTTCAGTTCGCTATTACACATTGCTTGAAGTAGACATGTATTTCTAATGTGTTGTAGAAATGGCCAGTTCAAAAATAAAGCAACACATCAATCTCTTGGGCCACTCTTCCCCATAAATTTTAGTTGGCATACAAAAAGATTCAGTAGTTGTTCAATTTCACCAAAAGTTTCAAATTGATGCATTGCTCGATCTTTGAACTTTCAGGGATTGTTTATGCTTTCCCATTGGTCAATGTATATCACATGGTTCATGCATGCACACTGTGGTTCAACTTACATAAGCCGTGTCTCGTTATTTAATAGCCACACTTTGTATATATAACAAATTTGATTAGAATGATGGTTCTATCTGTTTGTTTGTTTGTTGCTGTTTTGTCATATCATTGGCATTGCCATACCAAAATACATCTGTAATTATTTATTCATGAATCTGAGGCCATTAGAGGTGAAGCAACAAAATCATTATTGTAATATAATTATCATGGGCAGTGATCATAGTATGACTGATTGATTTAATAAATATTTTTAAAAATTGTGGATAATATATCTGACAAAGTCAGTTATGACTTTTTACCTAGTAAAATAAAATTGTTTATAACTGCTTGTTGATTTTACATATTAAAGTGTGTTGACAGTATCTTGTACTATTATATATAAGCACAGCTATTAATTTAAACAAAAAATTTAACATGATTTCACTCCTTGCTTTAAATGAATGGGTATATTTCAATGAGTACAACACAAAATACCATATTTCCTGCCTCAAGGAAGCATCCCAATTTTGACATGCAAAACTCCGGGGAAAAAAGAAGAGACCTAAAATTAAGGTCTCAGCACTTTCACCTACCTTAACAAGATCTTTTTGTGGGTGGCTTCTTTTTTCACTTAATAATGTTCCCTTAAAGTCAAGGTCGTTTGAGGAAAGTGAAAATACCAATAATATTGAAATACAACATCTAAGTTACTACTAGTGCTTTGTCGGGAATTAATTTTTGTGTATTTTTTATTATCTATGATACCTTTGATTATTTACTACTTTATACTAACTATAAATAATACTTCTCATTCAGAGGTCATATACAGGATTTCAGATTACTGTCTAGCATAGATTATCTTCCTCTGATAGGCCTATGAAAAAGTAACCTTTAGCCTGTAGAATGCAGGGTAAATTTTCAAGACTTATTTCTGGAGGTGGGCGGATGCTGGGAAATACGGTAAAGTTTAAATGCTAATGTTACTTGATCAAAATTTATTGTAATAAAAATAATTATTAGGGAAATAACCAATTATAGTGTTTACATACAGTTAATACTACAGTGCAATTATTATGCAAATGTGTTTTTCCCTTCTTAATTCTGCTAAAGTGGAAAACACACAAATATTTGCATAGCATTATTATCAAATATTGAACTTAAATGTACAGGTAGTGAAGAATACAAGGTATTCTTTTGCAATTCCTCAATTTTTATTATGCCAAATTATTAAGCATGAGTAGAAAAACACAGTAAGACACTAATTATATATTGATTAAATTATTAAATGGCACATAGATAGAATGAAGATAATTTAAACAAGCTATAAAAGCTCATATACATGAAATATTGAAGCCTATAAATTAACAGCATACAATTTTGAAAATAAAAACTCTGATACAAATCATTTACTTTGAAATGTAAGATCCTTGCCCACAAATCACTTATATTAGTCGATCATCCATTGACTTTGTTAAATTTTGAATTTTTTCAGTTGTAATTGCTTCTGCACTTGTCAAAATAGTTGAGTTGAGATCCAGAGAAAATGGTTGCCAGTCCATTAATCTACCATTTTCTAAACCCATTTTAGTCAGCTAGTCGACCATTGCATGTGTACTGTATGAAGGGACATTGCATGAAGATAAATTTCTTACGTAGGCCAAGAGGATTGTTCATAAACAAAGGTTGAAAATTGTACTTAAAAAATTCAATATATGTCTGGGAAGTCATTTTTACTCCCTTTGCAACATGCCAAGGTCAAACCAACTCGTTTCCTACAATTCCAGCCCAAAACATAACTCCTCTGCCGCCTTACTGATGCCTTAGTTGTACATGTTGCTGCTCTTCCTTTGCAACCCAGCCCGCACTCCATCCATCCAGTCCATCTTGGCATTCGTCAATAAAAAGAACAACATTGAAATCAGTTTTCAAATACTTTCTAGTCCATTCCAGACGTTTCACCTTGTGTCTGGGCTTCAAAGGTGATTGAATATCAGACTTGACACATTTTGCAACATGACAGAGAATTCGGCATCGATATGATTTGGCCTGTTTTCCACATCTCCTTGAATATAGTTTTGCTGCTCTGGGCTTTTTTTTCTCTGACAATATGCTTAATTCAAAACACTTCCCGCTGTGTTATTACCCTGGACTTGCCAGTATCTGATCTTCTACACAATGCACCAGGGTCTTCAACATCTTTCACCACTGTTCGACAGTACCTGTTAATCATTTTTGCTATTTCAAGGGTTCTATTGCATTTTTCAAGCTGTGTGACAATAGAATTTGTCTCAGCCTGTGATAAATCATTTTTACGATCCATAATTTAATAATTTTGCAGAAGTTAATTAATAATTTGCCAATCATAAATTGCAAGGCTATAACAAAAATTGCTACCATTTGTTTACTAGTGCGCAGAATTTCTTTGTTTTTGCTATGTTGCTGCAGGTCAGTCTTGCCAATGTTTGTGTTAAATTATTTTTTCTCTATCTTTTGTGAAGCTAAATTTACAACAATATGTAAGTAAAATAGCATTATCTTTAGAAAAGCTCAGAAAACTTTTAGGAATTAAAATCTTTTTAAATTTGAATTATAGGATTATTGACACAATTTATTTGATATCAGGTTATTTCTTTTTTCTAATTAACATTTTAAACTTTTGAAATTAGAGTAAAAAATTGTGCTGTACTGATGTAAATAAAATTATTGAAATAAGATTCAAAACAACATGTTTTTCCACTTCAGTGTCCATAAAATAACATATACAAAATTTATAGTTATAGGTAAAATATCAGTAGAAAGAAATTATTAAAATATCAGACTAGAGCAAACAGGTGCCCCTTTCCTATTTCTTTATAAAACTTAAACAGACTTTTGTATTCCAGAATTAGTTGCTATATTGAATCAATGAAAATCAATTTTCTAGTGGAGGTTAATGATGATCTTAGAAACTATTCAAACTATGGCAATGTCAAGTAGCCTTGCTAGTCTATCTTAATACTTTCTCCTAGGGTCAAAGTTCAAGTTTCACTTCTGTTCTTGCAGGAGTGTATTTTTGTTTAGTGTTTTTTTACGTTCACCAATTGTAGGTGGACTGTGGTACACAAATATTGGCTTCAAGGTTGGCATTCTCCAGCAAAAGTCTCTCTATAGCCAGTGCATTTTTCAAAGCCTTAATCATTAGGCTAATGTACTACTTAAGACTTGTCAGTCGTTTGGGTTTCAGCAGGGAGAGATAATTAGAGAGTAATTGTACTTGCAGAGATACATGGAAGTAATAAAGAGAAGACAGAGAGAGAGAGAGAGAGAGTGAGAGAGAGAGAGATGAAAAGAAAAGAAAGAGGGAGAGAGATGAAAAGAAAAAAAGAGAAAAGAAATTGCAAGAGAGAAAATAATGAGAAAAATTGGGAGAAAATTAAAGAGGAAAAAAGTTTAAAAAATGAGAGAGAATGACTGAGAGGGAAAATAAAAGAAATGAAGAAATGAAAAAGAGAGGAGAGAAATGATGGGATAGAGTGAGAAATAAGAAAGAGTAAAAAAGAGAGAAATGGGGAGGGAGAGAAAAGGAGATTAAAGGGGAGAGGAAGAAAAAAGAAAGAAAGATCGAAAGGGGAAGGAAGAAAAAAGAAAGAAAGATGGTAAAAAAGTAGAAAGATAGAGATTTGCTATGTAGGGACTTAGTAATTGTTTTATTGGTACAATTGTTTGCAGATGAGCAATGTCGGAACATCAGGTGAACTTTCTCTTAGGCTGATTAATAAAGATGCTAAGTACTTTTGCAAAAGTCTCACACAATACTCTTTTCAACATTGCAAAGAAAACCTTTCATATTTCCTACAGGCTTTTTTTATATATTTATGCATTCACAACTCAGAAATGCTATAGACCTACAATGAAATGGAAGCCTTTATTTTGATGTCTTTTCCAATGATATGATACAATATATGGGTATGTAGCATGATTATACCTCTGTCCAATATTGCTACCATAATGGAAACCATTCCAAATTTAAGAAGTACATTTACAAAAATTATATAAATCAAATACCTAAATTTATTGAGAAGGTGTATGTAAAATGTGTCAAAATGCAGTTCACATAAGTCACAAAGGTTTCTTGTAAGTAAACGCAAATATACATTCATACTCATATAACTTTGAAAATTTATCAAATACTTTTTTTACTGATAGATATCTTTCAAACCGTGCCTCAAATAGTAAAAATATTAATTTAGAGCCGTTTGTGATTTACAAGTAAAAAGATTCCCACAATATTCTCACCTTTCTCTGGTGATTACTGTTGATTTTTAACTCACTCGAAACAGTAAAATTTTCAAAAACATAGAAAAGACTATCCTGGATATTTCTACCATACATATTTATAATAAATTCTACAAAAACCAATCAAACTTTTGTTCTAGTGGTTAGGTGATGAGATTCCCATCTGAGAAATATAAGAATTGACACTGGTTACGTATATTCATCAAATAGAAGTAAAATGCACTTAATTCAGGGGGTGAATATTAATCACATAGATGGAACATTATACAGTGAACATTTCAGATTAAAATTCAACTAATAACTACATGTCATGTTACAGGTTTATTGATCCACCCGTGTATAACAAAACAAAAAAAGGTTATGTAGTCCCATTATGCTCCTGCTGTTATTACCCAAAGATTACTTTTCTGTTTTGAGTATTTATAATTGCACAGTAGTTAGCATGCTAGTCATGCAAGATACTGCTAGTGAGTCCAAACCCTATTAGATGGTCTACAAAATGAGACCTGTGTTTTTGATAAGTAAATAAAAGTCATGTCTTTTTTTCCAAATTAATTATAAATTTTTAGTATGTAAACAACATAAAAATAATTATCTGTGTCTGTATTGTTGAATCACTGCTTCCAATGTCTTTCTCTTCCCTTGCTTTCGTCTCTTATTCAGTTCACATCCAGAAGGAGAATTCACATACTAATAAAGGACAATAAACTTTCATACATTCAAAACTTATTTTCTAGCTTTTTACCTAGTCTTATATTACAAACCAGTTTTCAAAACCTTTGCCTACAATAATTGCCTTCTAGTTCTAATTTTTTTCCTTTAAACATTTTTTCTAAATTATTACTGATTAATTATGTAATTTATATAAGAATTCAATCAAAACTAAATCTAGTATTTATTTCTATTTGTTTGTTTGTCCTTTATGAAAACACAAATGATTTGATCAAAGGCAACTGAGTTTAGTATGACTAAAACATTGGAAGATGAGTAAAGTCATCACAGAAGGGATTTTGACAAGACTTGAACTCACATTCCAAGATATGGGATGTTAGTTCAAGTTTTGTTGAATGCTACTTCTTTATTCCTGCTTCATGCTACTTACTTTAATTGTCAGAAAGTACTTGACCTAGGATAAAAATAGTCAAAGGGTAATTGACCTAGGATAAAAAGTAATAATAAGATATAGAAGACTAGTAAAAAATTAATAATGAAAATACTTCATCTCAGAATGCGAATAACAAGACTATTACAAATGGGATTTGTCTGTAGGATCTATCCAATCACTTAATGTTATAATGTTATTACACATTTTTTTTCCTATATAATGAAAATGACAATTCCTGAATCGTTTTTGTCAAAGAACAATAAAACTTTGTTTAATACAGATACTGGACCATTTATTCAACAAGCTTAATGTATACTTAAAATATAAAACAATGAAAAGTAAAGAACAAAATTGTATTTAACAGATACAAATTAACACAGTTCTAAAGCAGGGTCTATTTGATCGCCACTTAAAATTCTTAAAATATAGAATATAAAATATACAATGAAAAGTAAACAAAGAAAAGTAAAGAAGAAACTGTTTTTAATAAATACAAATTAATCCACTTCAAGAGCAGGGTTTGTTTAATCGATATTAAATCACTAATTTTCATCTGAAGAAAATTCAACATCTGGAGTGACAGGTTATGAAAACTGATGAAACCGTTATATGCGATTGAATGTTTTTCATCTTGTAATTTTATAAGTGGGTTTTCAAGTTCAAAAATTTGAAAACCCTGATTTTTAAAAAATGCACAAGAATGATAACTCAGTACAACAAATTGTGCTTGGGACTTTTTACTATAATTAAGTAACTGGTAATCAGACATAACACTTTCCTTTACTTATAACTTTTATTGATTGTCTGAACATGACACAAAATGAAGCCAACTCAGATGAAATCAGCTTGATGAAATGAGCTGAGAATCAGACAGCAATGATCAGCAATTTGATCATTGACTATCAACAACATGACTCATGTAATTGAAACAAATGTCTTGTACTGTTTATTTAGCTTTCTTCCTTTCTTTTTTCTTCTTCTTCTTTAACACTTTAGTCCTCACTATGGCTATGTATATACATAGGTGCATATATGAATGAGTCGATACAAACATTAGATTGTGAGAATTGAGAGTAAAGAGGTGCACTAAGCAACAAAAAAAACTGACTTCTCTTGAAAGCAAAGCTTTATATGTGCTTCTGTATTTTAACCAGAGAGTTTGCATGCACTAAACTGACCACTGTGAGGAAAAACTTTCAAATTACTCTTTTTGTCTATATATTCTTTCCCAAAGATGATGTGTTACCAGGAGTATCACAAACCAGTTACCAAGGATAGAAACAGTATCAAACCTCTTCAATCACAAACTTTGGCGAGTAAGCTCTTTGAATCTATGCTGAACAAATTAGATTCAGGTTTTGTTTACGTACTGTGCAGGAAAATTTACACACTCATCTATGGTGAAGATTTATTAATCAAGAGTACCCAAGATTTTAATTGTTTTATTTTATTTCTTTATTTTTATAAAGGAGATATCAAAATTAAGGAGCAGAGATGAGTGACAAATGGCAGTTTCAGTTATGGAAAGATGTATAATGAAGAAGTGTTATTGTTATTAAATCTGACTCCAGATGAATGAAAAAGTTAATGGTATAAACAATAACAAAGGATTGTAGCAGTAAGCTAATAGTCGTAGTAGTAGTAGTAATAGTGGTGATAGTATTAAGGGTCAGACTGCTGTGTTCACAGCTAGGCAGCTGATAGAGAGAGGTAGAAAGAGTAAGGTTAGCAATGTCTGCTGAAGAGGATTTGATGTTCCTTTCTTTCTCTGTGTGTTCCTGCAGTAAAAGTAATAATGCATGGAAAGGATGCAAAATGCACATGGTAAATTATGAAATGGAAATAAAAGTGTATTTATTAAAGATATGTATGATAACAATAAGGTAGTTCTCATCTGTAAAGAAGAAGAAATGCTTGTAAAGTTTGGTTGGCTACTTAAAAAGTGTCCTCTGTTTGTTGAAGATGTTAAGGAAGAGAGTGTGTGTGTGCGTATATAAATGTGTACATACATAATCAAAATTTGGACTGATCTTTGTTCTACAGGCAACAGAACTAAGATGGATGAAGAACGAAAATAGTTTGCCTTCTTATAGAGAGAGGTAAGTGGAAGATTTGAGGCTGGCCGAAATGTTGTCTTTTCGGAATCAAGGTTCTGAGGTGAAATGTAAGATGACAAGATACAAGATTTTCCTAGATATTTGGTCTACAATGGGTATCGAATTTCAAGTCAAGAGGTATATTTTCATGTACTGTAAGTTGGTTATCTGGAATTGTACTTGGAACAGATAAAGTTGGTTTTAGGAATAAATAAAACCTACGTGTTCCGAAGAAAATATATATGTGTCAAATGATTTAACTCAAATGACTGGAGTGTGTGTGAATGCAAAATACATATGTATCCATTACAGATGTGATGTTGATATCAAGCCTAGTCTACTACAGATGAAGGGTCAACATGATCCTATCATACACATCAAGACTGGAATCAACAAGACCAAGATAAACACTAGAGACCACAAGCACATAATAAGAAAATGGTAAAATATTGCAGAGTACATTCGCTTGGGTGCTTGAAATTAGTAGAAAGTTCAAATTCTGGCCATGGCTGTTTTCATTCACTTCGCACTGATGCTCTTCTCTCAAGCTATGGATAAAATAACAGCCTGGGCTTTATAGCCTTGTTTGGCAACCTGTCTAGAAGGACAACTCTGAATTCAAAACCAGGAGTAGAATCCACTACTCCCCTTAGTTATGGGTGAAAATAGCTTGGGGTGTAGCTTGCAATCCCTCCCTGTAAAAACCCACTTGCTAAAGATGGCCAGCATGCAAGCTAAAGGACCGATCGGATCCAGGATTCAGGATCCAGAATTATCAGTCTGCGCATTTCAAGAAAAAACCTTGATAGTGTTTGCCAACAGAATGAGATGCAGTGTGGTGTAGAAGCAGGAGAGGACCACATATTTAATTGGAGCATGTACAATTTTACATAATATAAATAGTATGATACATTATGGATACCCCAATGGATTGCTAATCCATTGGGGTATCCCTGTGTGAGTTCGAATCTCATCCTCATCACCAATTTTATGTTTTAAATTAACCTCAGTAAACTCCAACTGATATGTCCGATCCTAAACATCCTTCTCCTCTACTATTCAATTTATGATGGCGTCTTTTAAGGACGCCACCTGTTGAGTGACTAAGGGTGATAACTCCCCTTAAGAACGCCCCCTGTTGAGCGACCAAGGGCAATAACTTCCAAATTCAAATATTACTGGTTTTACTATTTGTAATTCATAATTCACAATTATTGTGTGCAGCTTTATAGTTATCAGCTTTAAAAAAAACATTAGAAGACTATACCAGCTTGAAATATTTAGAAAAAAAGAATAATTTAATTATGAGTTGATTGTTTCAGTGATAACATTAATATACAGACTATATGTAGTAGCTGGTCTATTTACTTACACATATTTATATATGTTATCTAAAATATATATGTATAAATAAAATGTTATATAAAAATACAATAACCAGTCTGGTTGGAGGCTAAGTTCTTGCTGCTGAATACTTTACATTAGTGCCTCTGTTTATAACTTTTATGCATTTTAGATGTACAGTAATGAAGTGAACCTACCTGCTTCTGGGGTTTTCTCTGGGGTTAATTCATTCCAAAATTGTCTGTACTATTCAAAGATTATAAATTAATGTTTTGCTTTCAGCTTAAACTTAGTTACATTTATTTGTACAGCAATACCTTATTTGTACATCAAAACCCGCTCTAATCAAAACTGCACTATTCAAGGTATTCCTGCACTCTAAATCATCTATTTAAAAAAGGGTTCAATTTATATATTGAATATATATTTGTAGCAAAAAGAAACATTGTATGCATGTCTGCATTTGCTCCCCCCTCCCCGGATCAGTACTTCTCAAGGGTGAGGGGGTTAAAAAGTTGGAATCTTATAGTCAATAAAGGATAATGGTGCAGT
>VCCN01007085.1:776862-793712 GCA_006491835.1 Architeuthis dux | reverse complement strand
GTATGTCCAGTAGCACTGATACAATTATACAAGAATCCAAAAAGACCCAACATAATTTATTTTTTTCAGAAAATTTTCCAAAAATAAAAAAATAATGTAAATTCTTTAAAAAAAAGATATTAAATTATTTCTGCCACCCTAACAATCTTCATGGGACCCCTAGAGGTGTCCCAACCTGACTTTGAGAAGGCCAGGTTTACAATACTTCATCTAATAAAAAAGAAATAACTATCAACTTTTTTCCTGATATTGCCCGCTGGAAAATAAGAAGGGGTGCGTACGTGCATATGTATATGTCACTGCTACTGCTGCTACTATTCCATTTGAAAAAGTGATAATCATACCCACAATTATTTTTTCAAGAACCCAAATAACCACTTTTAGAAGGTCTCTACAAGGTGTACTCATGTGCATTTGCAAGGTACTATGCCAAAAGGTGTGTCCAGTAGCGCTCACAAAAGATTAAAAGAGTAAAAAAAAGTTGTGCTTTCAATCTGTTAGACCTTCAAACCTTTCCGGAAATTTGTCAGTTTTGAGGGGAAATATGCAAAACCCACACATTGACCCCTTCAAAAAAGTCACTCCCCCTTTAACAAACCAGGGCTTTTTGGCATATAATACACAAAACACATCTAATCTCATTCACTGCACACCACATGGATGACCGCAGGACTCTGCTATGTTCAATTTTCTTCTGAAGACATCACTCACAGCTACAAAATGCATAAAGATTTATCTTCATGATAATAAACATGTTTGAGATGTAACACGCTTTTCTCATTCTTTCTTTTCCACATCTAACCATGTCCACCATTCTGTCAGAGTCACTCACACAACAAACACACACACACATATATATATCGAGAGAGAGAGATACTAAGACTACATTTATAGTATCTGTATGCAACCCCTGTTTAATATGACCTCATAAAGTTTTCATTTTATCCTTGTTGACTTAATTTAAACTATAACAAAATGAATAGACAGCCTATGTCAGTATTACAAACCCAGTTTCCCCCCACTTCTTCCTTCACAATGCTTCTCTCTTTTTTTTCTTTATAGTTGAGCAGATACAGTCTTATTTCCCTCCTTTTGATAGCTCATTACTGATAGCCAATAATCAAGTATGTAATTATTCTCCCTCAATCCATTGCTGTCATCCATTTTTATTGTCAGGTGAATAAATGCATAAATAATTACACATGACCACTCAGTTTGATAATTAGTTCCATATAATACATTTTATAATGAAACTTCTCTCATACATTCAAATAGTTCTTCGGACGATTGAACTCTTCCTTGTTTGTGTTGTTAACACAATGTTTCACCGATCCATTCTTTGGCCTTCTTCAGGTGTAATATCTGAATGTGATGTGGTAAACAGAAGTTTTTTACTCCAAGGATGGAGGCAACACTTATAACAAAGGATTCGGGTGTTTTTTTTATCCATGCCTTGTCAGGTTTGGATTTCCATACCTTGTCTCTGTTGAGTAGAGGGAAGAAGTACGTAGTTCAACCTGATGTGGTTTCCACTACTCAATTGTACTACACCATTATCCTTTATTGACTATTAGTATAGATAACAGTAGTTTCGAACTGTGGTCCATGGAACCCTGTGGGTCTGTCAGATAATGATCAGGGTGCGCAGTTGAAAATTTAAATTAATAGCATATATAAAAATATATATGTATATATATAAAATATAAATATAAAATATACATAAAAAACAACGAAACTGACTGAATGTTGAACATGACTTGAGAATTAACATGTCAAATATTGAACATGACATTGCGAATCTTGAGACAAAGAAACACCCTCCATTGCAAAGCTATTGAAAAACATAATTATCATGCCATGTATTAGGATTCGAGGAAGTGTAATCGAATAATAAAAATGTATTTTAAAGGTCAAAATTGGCTTATTATTTTAATACATTAATTGCTAAAAAATAGCTAACCTATTGTTCATTTTGTGATGAAAGTGCCAAATTTGGTAGATATATAGCTTAATATATTTAGAAGAAATCTGTATACTGGGCCATTGCAGATTGGTATTCTGATGACCATGGCAGCCATTTTGAAAAATAGCTGCCAATGATTAGTGGCATAGAACATTTTGGCCACCCCCAAGATACTGTTTTCATGTTTTCATCACCACAAATATTAGAAACCATCAACCAGAACCAAAACATAGATTTCTTCAGTTTTCAAGTTGATCTGGTTGGTTGGCTATGTATGTATGCTGCGTACAGGCTGCACCAATGGAGCTAGACGGCTGGAAATTTAAACATTTACTCTGTATTATATCTAGAAAAACTCTCCTCCTAAATTGATTTTTAGTGGAGGTGGGATTCAATTTGCAATGTAAGTTCATACTAAATTGGTTCCTTAATGTGTGTCTGGCAGCTTTCACACTTTTGTTAATGAAAATTCAGACTTTTTTTTAGAAATCACTGCCCAACAAAAGGTGAGAGAAGTAGCTAAATTCATTGCTCACCCCTTTTTCCAATTTTTTAATTGATCACTGCAACATGCTGGCAAAAGTCATTGGTCACGTGACGATTTCTATTGAGTGACTAACCTGACCTGTTTACATACAAGTTCAAGTGAAAAATATGTTTTATTACAATGTAAGGCAATAATAAATAAAAGAAAATGCAACAAAATGGTGAGATGTCTCTACATGTTACAGTGATAACTTTATTAAACCGTAGTAGAGGCATGTACACTGAAGTGCAGCTTTATTTCTGCAACCACCCTTGCAGCCACAAGAAATCAGCTTCAGGATTTTGATGCTTGTGGCAATATTGTCCAGTGGGGCTCGTACATTCATTCTGTCTTCATCCACCCCCAGTCACTTAGTGATGGCAGCACAGTGTCTGGTACCAGTGTCTTTCCCCAGATGTGACCACCCTGGTAGACTGTTCTCTTAACGTGCTACATCAGAGCAGCTCGGATAGGCAGGATTTGCAGTTCCAAGTTTTTCTGTGGAAACAGCTTCCTTCTTGCATGGTCCACATTGGTGCAGGTGCTGGTTCTATCAAAAAGGAGTATGACAAACCTCTCAATAATGTTCATTGCATCCTCTGGGATCTCCTTTGGTCTATTTGCCAGCATCATTAGTGCAACTTTCAGATCCAGCAATGATTTCCATGTTGACAATGCTGCCTTCTTTCCATGTCCAGAAAAAACTTGGAACACAGGAAACGCACATGATATGGTCCGAGGCACGCATCTATTTGGTGGGCTGTCAGGTAGCTGAGTATTCCCTTTCCATCAGTGAGGACAACTTCCTTGTCTTCCTCACAGAACACCTGAAGGAGGACCTTGGACAGGAAACTGAATAGTTCCGTCTTGTTGCTGTCAACCTGCAGAAAGTTTTGCCAGTTTTCTGCCCTCCCAACCACACGTCTCCTTACACCATTTCCACACTTGGCTTCTATTTACCTGACCCTCCATGAGAACAGGATGTGATACATGGTTGGTTTAACGTGGGAAATCCCACGCACAAACATGTGGGGCAGGAACTTCCTCAAAAAATTCTCTTTAGTCGTCACAACAATAAGAGCACTTGACTTGGTCACAGGGCCGCACTACACAAAGCAATGCCAAGGGCATCACATCACCTGGCTCTTGCTGTGCCTTTCAGGGAGTTATACTTGTAATTATCCCAAACAAGGTATACATGTGACACACTGAGCAGGTGAAAAGAAATGTGTGGGATCAATACTTGCTGGTAATATTCATGAAATGACTTGGCAACTGCTGACTTCATCATCTGAATGATGGCGATGTGATATCCTGCCAGGCTGCGCAAGGGAGCAAATACCACGAATTACCTCCCTTGCCACAAACCCCTAAAACGGAAGTGAGTCCCCAACCCATAAAGCGTCCCCTGCCAGAAACCCCTAAAACAGAAGTGAGTCCCCGGTCATGCGTGAGGCAGACCGGGGGAAAATAAAGAAGACTTTCGGAAGCAAGAACAGTTCAGTTCTCTCGCTGACGGCGGTCAGTAAGCACCACACTCGTCTTTGTCCTTTGTTCCTTTTGCTTCATCCTTTTTCCCTTTCAGTGAGACTCCCACGAGCTGGGAGACACTACAGGCGGTAGCATCAAGGACTTTGTCTGAGCTGGACACAAGTCCTCCAGGCATGTTAGAAGGTCACTCTTGGTCCCGTCATAATCTTACTCCATCGGAGATGGTGCTGGTGACCATGCTTGGTTCTCATGCTAAAAGAAGGCTTCCAGGTTTCCATCTCTCGTTTGACAGCTAATGTAGAGTCGTGAGAACAGCTCGACATCACTTTTCATTGATGTCAGCCGTTGCTTCTCCTTACTTGCCATTTTTGTTGATGACCCAACAAACCATTTCAACCAGTTGTGGTAGATTGTGTCGTCAGTGGGCTTTGTTCTCTCCATAAGACATTCCTTTGTGAACTGTTGTTGGCTAATCATCTGTACCTTCTTAACAGTCCCACTGCCGATGGATCTGCAATCTCTGGATGGCCCAGTTCTTCCATTACATTGACGAGTGAGCCGACATCTTTCCTAAATGCTTTCTGCACCCTTGCTGTCTGGTCAAGATGGAACACCTCATTTTGTCTTCCTATGAGCTGGTGTGCATCTTCAAAGTTTCAATCAGCCAGCTACCATCTATCGCCAAAGGACACATGGGCAAGCATTATTCTGCTCATGTGCTTGATATATGGGGATTGCTGAGAAGACCCGGTTGGTCTTCTGAATGGTTAAATTGCCAGCATTAAATTCTCTGGCATCGTCTGGGTGTCTTGTTTGTAATTCAGTCATGTCATGTCATGAACTGGGATCCAGTGGGCATAGTTGGTATGGTCCAGAGCAAAGAACCAGGGGACGAGCTCTGTCAGAGCATTGAGGTACATGCTGAAGGAGGACCTTTGCAGGGATCACACAGACCAATAAACACAGCTGCAATGCCATGTTGCCCAGTACTGGAATTATGGGCAAGTCTCTTCCCTCTTTGAGCACCATTTGTCAAACCCCAAAGGCTCATGTTCTGTATCTCTGTCACGGATATTGTAGGCCCGATACTGCAGCTGCTGTGACTTTCTGGGCTCATCTAGTGCAAGCAACATGTGCTGCATGCAAGACTCAAACTCGCATCCCTTTTGCCTCGGGAAACCTGTTTTTTTGTACCAGCTTCTCTACCACTGTGTTATGAGAGCACTATGGTGGCCATTTTAAAAAATGGCTGCCAAAGGCCACCAGGGGCTGAATTTGTGATGGCTCAATATCCAGTTTTGTTCCTATCTATCAACATATCTGCCAAATTTGGTGCTCTCATCACAAAATGAACAATTGTCTTGATATGTTGAAGTTATGCCACCCCACTACATGTAAGTGTATAATAGTTTGTGTTGTTTCTAATTTGAGCAGAGGTTTCTGTAAATACAGAAGAAGCCGTTTATTATAATCATGAATAATGTTATCAAACGGTTATTGTTATCAAAATCAGTCTGTCCCAAACACTTTATTTAAAATGAATTAAAAATTCATATTAATTCCATATGAATTTTTTATAATGTAAAATTCTTTATAACAATGAATGTAAATTGTACTAATTTTTATATCCTTTGCTTAATGTTATCAGCCGGTTATTATTATCTAAAAGACCTTGTCCTAAAGTGATCACAATAAGTGGCTTCCTCTGTATGTGGTTTGGAGAAACTGTTAACTATTGTTGAATGTATGTGAGAGAAGTTTCTGGAGGGATAGCCAGGTCAAACAAAGGTGAGTTTATAGTTAACTAACAATTAAATGTGGAAGAGGTCAATGGATTGGGCCATTTGCTAATTAGAAACTGTCAACCGCGAACCAAAACTGTCCACCGGTCAATACAGGTTTCTTCAGTTTTCAAGTGGTTCAGTCTGGCTGGCTATCTATCTATGTATGTGTCATGTGTACAGGCCATACCAATGGAGCTAGAAGGCTTAAAATTGAATTCTGACTTTTTACTGATCACTGCCCAATAATTGATCACCCCCGACAACAGCATGCTGCCAAAAGATGTTGGTCATGTGACAGTTTCTATTGAGTGACTAACCAGACCTGTTTTTATATCTTTAGAGTATCAGGTAATTCCTTAAATTGTACCTTTATATATATATGTAAATGCATTACTGTTGCTGATCTTAAGAACTCTGAAGTAAAAAGCTCTCAGCCTTGGTAGTTTAAGATGCCAAGGAGAGTAGCTATGATAATGCACGTATGTTCTTGTATGTGTAGTCTCTTGAAAATGTTTATTTATTATCATTCTTAAATCTAAAAATACCTCTCTCTTTCTTACATATATCTTGTGATAAATGTCTATGTTTTTTATTAGAAACTGTCAACATAGGTTTCTTCAGTTTTAAGTTGGTCTTGCTGGCTCACTATGTATGTATTGCATGTACAGGCTTCACCATTGGAGCTAGAGGGCTGAAAATTTAAACATTTACTCTTTATTATGTCTAGAGTATTTGGAAAATTCGCCCCACTATATCCCTTAGTTTGTGTCCGGCAAATTGCTTGTTTTTTGAAAATTCAGAATTTTTTAGTGCTCACTACACAACAAAATGCGAGAAATAACTTATTTATTGATCACCCCTTTTTCCAATTGTTTTAATGGATCACCCCCAACACAACATGCTGCCAAAAAACGTTGGTCACATGATGGTTTCTATTGAGTGACTAACCAGACTTGTTTCTTAATTTTTTTTAGATCGAAAAATATATGAAGTGTCTCACTTGGGTTATCATAAGTTTTTCATATATTTCAAATTTGGTCATCAGAACCAGAAGTTAATATCTAAAATTAGGCCATTGTACTTGACATTGGCTGAAGGTGCATATTTTCCCCATTAAATTTCTTGATACTCTGAAGGATAATTGTTAGGCAGCCGTGGGCGGGGGTCATAGATTTGACCCCCACAGGTGTTGAAAGTCATAAACAGGATATCGACCAAAACCCAAACTGCAGGTGTCGGGGACCGGAAGACACACCAGGTGTTCAAAAGTCATAAACAGGATATCGACTGAACCCTAAACTGCAGGTGGTGGCTGGAAAACCAGCATGGGTGTTCGAACCGCATAAAATGACACAGCACCTAGCTCGGGAAAACACAACACCAATTTCCCGGTTAGGAAAAGTCTGCCGGTTCTCATTATCTCTCTCCCACTCTTCATTCTCCACCATGGCATGATGTATCTGATGCAATAAAAATATATCATCATATTTTTATAAACCAAGTTTTGAGTCTTCCTTTTTCTCCAAGTCCAAGATAATGAACCATTTAACTTAAATCAATCAGCTTTCTTATGATCTGTATATGACTAATGTAACTGCGATAGTATCAGGTAGGAAAAATGCAATGGGTTAAAAGATTTTATCAGGGTATAATGGAAATGACTGACTTACTTTTTAAGTGGGATGTCACTGTATCAGATGAGTAGCATGTCTAACAGCAAAAGAATTAACCAGAGTTCAAATTCAGATAAAAGACACTGGGAGATAGGAAACATACAATCTTCCAACTCACTCTATTACAATCTCAGCTATAAGTTCTATAAACGTTGTGAGAATAGAAGGGGAAAAGAAATATATTATTATAAAGGAATTTAAATTGTCTCTTTGTTCCAACCTGACACAAAAGGTTTGCTCAGCAATGATGAAGCATTGTTAAAAGGTTTGTATAAAGTTTCAATGAAGGAAATTTTTTCTGCTTGTGTATCACACAAAATATTAGGTTGTTACATATGAAATTTTGTTTTTTTAATAGTAAGATAAAGGATGATATACACAACAAAAAACGGTAAATATTTAATCAAAATACAGGTATACCTTGATTAGGGTTAATTTGTTCCAAAATGTTCTGTACTGTTCAAAACCGCACTGTTCATGGTCTTATTATAATTTAATGTGCTTTTTTCTGCTTATACTTAGGTACATTAATTTGTACAGCAATACCTTAACCATACTACATCAAAACCTGTACTAATCAAAACAGCACTATTCAAGGTAAGGTATGTCTGTATGATCCATTTGAAGCGATAACCTTTTTTCAATGATCCTCAAATGATAATATGCCATCACTATACAATTCTTTAGGTTTAGTGGTCATAAATTCAGTAAAAGCATGAATTATGGCTTCCCTTTTGAAACCTTTATGGACAGGAAGTTCAAAATACTTTAAAAGATGATAATCTGCAGGAGAAATGTCAGGTGAATATGGAGGATGCTGCAAGTCTTCATATCCCAATTCTATAAGCTTATACACAGTCAGCTGAGAGGTGTGGGGTCTTGCACTGTCATGGAAAATTTCATTTGGTTCATATGGGACCTATTTTCCAACTTTTTAATCTTTCCTATTGCTAATTGATGATGTGATATGGTCACCAGAAAGTGCTTGAATTGTTGTTCATGGGACGTTGGCCAGTGCTGTCAATAATATTTCATCATTAAGAACAGGTTTAGGTCTCCCTTGACGTTTATTATTGGTATCCATATTTCCAGACCTAAACCTTAGTAAACTGTAGTAGTGTTAACTCCAAATGCTTTGTTGATGTTATCTACAGTTTGATCAGTATTATGACCTAACTTGAAATTTAGTCAAACTTCTTGTGTAGACACCATCGCTGTTAAGGGCTCAAAAACCTCCAATAATAATGAATTATATCTCTATTTACATTGAATCTGAAAAAGATTAGTCAAACTTCTTGTGTAGACACCATTGCTGTTAAGGGCTCAAAAACCTCCAATAATAATGAATTATATCTCTATTTACATTGAATCTGAAAAAAATGCAATTACATTAATGATTTTCAGGAGGGGCCAGGCCCACACAGGCAACGGGCCTGCACCTATTACTATGTTATAGAAAGTTAATTTTCTTCTAAACCAAATATAGCAGGATTTTATTATTTCTAATGGAACATTACACAATAAAAATAGATATTATAAGGTATTATTTATAACCAAACCTCCAGCATTGAAACTTATTTTATAATTTTTTATAGTGTTGTACTCATCTTTATACGGCAACATATTCATATTTTTGGCATTTCTATTAAAAAGTGGTAGTGGTGTACTTATTTATGGGCGATACTGTATATTTTAATAAATAAAAACATCCACTAATACAATCTGATTTTGGCCAAAAAGACAGGAAAAGAGAAATATGCATTGCACTATCAAGAGGTAAGTGAACAGTTCTCTCCCATCTTTTGCAAATTATATTGATCTATTCTGCTACATCATGCCTTCTCTCAGGTGATCATCTTTCCCAAGGTCAGTTTCCTTGTTCAGACAAGTATTGTAGCTGACATTGTCTTTTGTGTGTCAAGTATCTCCATGGCAATAGATCAGTACTTAGAAGTCCAAAGTAACTCCAACTAATGCTGGTAATTGTTGTCTGTGATGGTTATCCAGTGTTGCCTGGTTTCGAATGTCTGCTGGGATCATCAGTAACTTTGTTGGGTAATTGTATTTTACCAGATGCAATTCTAACAAAAGAGTGTAGCATAGTTAGCAGAGAGCTAATTGAAATGTCATATTTCCTGTAAGAATATTTGTGCAAAAACACTGGTCTTGCAACTTAAATATAATCTATGAGGACATCTGTTTATTTTCTCAAAAATGCTTTGCTATTGATATTTGTTTGGCAATGTTAACTCTGGCAGAAAGACATTGACATTCAAATTCTTTACTATCAACTTTATCAGATTAGCCTATATGCAAACTAGGCTACAGCATAGGGCACAAGACATTGAAGGGTCCCCAAAATAAATAGCAATTTATAAAAATGTATCACTACTACTACAGGGAAAATGAATTAAACAATAAAACTGTCAAAATCCCTGATATGAAGTCTGAGCACTCACTATAGCAAGGTCCCAAGGAAATTTTGCGATATGCAAATATCTACATGAAATATCTACATTTTTTCGATGAGCGCGACAAGTCTGTGGATATACCTAATTGTTAAGATATTGTTAATAATATCTTAAAACTTAATAAAAATGTTGTAACAAATATCTCTTTACACATTAGCATATAACAATCCACTTTATTCACATGATTGACAGATTGCATTACTTATTTAAAATTATACACAAAATGGTTGGGGGGAGAAGGATGGTTCAAGATGGAGAGCCTCATATTGCTAATAGCCTAGGAGCCCTGGTATAGGTTAATACAGCCCTGCTTTGAGCTTGGATGTATGTATATATGAGTGGCTGCGCATGATAAGTGCCCAACGCACCATTTTTAAAAAGTTGATATTTTTGTTATTTTTAGAGCAACAATGCTAAGTTTTTTTTATTTTGAAGCTTGAACACTCTGCATTCTGATTCATAAACTGTTGAAGCTTAGAAGAAAAAATCATTGTAGCTCTAAAAATAACGAAAATATCAACTTTTTAAAAATGGTCTGTTGGGAACTTATCCTTATTAAACCAACTCATATGTTCAAAGTATCCAAGAGAAATGATTTATACTCCTATAGAATAAGCAATCACACAAATTATATATACAGAGGCATAGCAAAATGGGCGATAAGGATCAGTTGACCCCGGGCACAGGCATGAAGGGGCGCAAAGTTTCCTCTGGCCTTTAATGCCCGTTAATAATTATGCCCCCCACCCTAAGATATAGTGCAACTGCCCCATGGCACTGTCTTTGCCCCCAGGCACTAAGAACCCTTGCTACGCCATTGTGTATAAAGCATGAATGCTTATTTTATAGAAGTATAAACCATTTCTTTTGGATACTTTGAACATAGAAAGGATGAAAGTGATTCTAAGAAAAATTCTTGTAAGAAATAAACATTTGATTAAATACATAAGAGATCTTAAGATCTAGAATCTTGACAGTTGGTGTTATAATACAAACGAGTAATTGTAGATTTTCAATCTCCTCTCTTCTTTGGAATGCATTTAATTAATCCTATTCAACATATTCTTTGGATTATGGCTCATCATTTATTTTCTTTGTTTCACACCTTTCTATCTGGGTCATCTTTTGGTGATATATAAATTTTACATATGATCCTTCAATCCTTTTAGTAACCTTCTCAAAATGTGAATTTTGCAAGTACACATGAACAAAGGTCTTGCCCAGGAGTCAATCGGGACAGTTCTAATATTTTCTCCACTTTTGATATAGAAAAGTTTACAACTCATACTTATTTACAATGGTTTAAATATCTATTGTTAATAATGCTTTTTCACTATCATTTTGGAGAATTTTAAACAGGTTTTAATATTAATATATACTGAAAGATTCACAAAATGTGTATGTTTCTTCTGGTATATTTTTGAGCTATTAAAGTTTTGTAATGATTTCATAAGTATTGCTTGTTTGTGATCTAGTGATTATCTTTTTTTTTTTGTCCAACAATGACAGAAAAGTGAAACATAAAATCAGACACAATTTGATCAATAAATTCAGTCATGATATTAATAAATCTGATATAAACAGCAACATCTGCTTCATTCTCCTCAAAATTGGAAATTTCAGCCAAAAAGATTAACTACAATAAAGTTGATCTTCAAAAATCATGGAAAAAACATATAGTTGTTAATACTCAAATTAAACTACTGAATACAGTATATGCTCAAAAGATGAGAACAGTCCACAGAAAAATGGGAGAAATTACATTAATGATTTGCTTTGTCATGTAAATATTTTGAGGCAGTAAAATGAAACTTAGAAATTTATTAAACCAACTCAATACATTTAAAACATTGATTTCAGCAATTAGTTATGCAAAAAAAGAAACAGTAGAAAAGGAATCAAATTTGCTTCAATAGACAGGACCAATAACAACCGATGGACTAGGTAGAATGATGCAACATTTGGTTTGAATGACAAGTTGAGGCTTGACTAAATAAACACAGCTCAAAGAATTAACTAGGAGTGCATAAATACTACTTGATACAACTGGTGCCCACAAAGTATTTTAATGGCCTTATTGTGAAGCAACTGATATGCAGCAACGAAGCTCCTTTCTTAATCAATTCCATATCAGAATAGATTAAAATGTGAATATACAAAGTGTAGTATCTGTTCTTCGAAACCTTCATGGCTTTGAAGTTCGGAAAAACACTGACTGGGATATGTCCGGGGGTCCTTGTCGCATGCTCACAATTCTTCCTGAGAGGTTACACAGGATATCAAAGCCTTCTTGTTGAGAAGTTGAGCGGGCCTTGGCCCAGGATTCATCCCGGGATCTTCGTCCAGCATGCTTAGGATTTGCCTGAGAGCTTTTGCACAGGATTCGTCTTGTGACCACTGACCAGCTTGCCCCAAGGTCCGCATGACATTAGTCACAGGGACTTGGGAACCCCACCTCCACCCCACTGCCTGCACGCTCGCATGCAGGACCCCACCCTAAAATAGACCTTGTGTCAAATTTGCCGTCATGGGGGAGGAAAAATTAAAATAATAAACTAACCAGTGCATATGTGCTTACTAGTCAGCTGTCCTCAGTGATCAGAGTCAGCAGGGAACAAGGCAGGCCCAAGCCTTTATGGGGCCCTAAGCAGAATCTGATTTGGGGCCCCCATGGTGGCCACAGGGCCCTAAGCAGCCATTTAGTTCGCTTATGCCTCGGGCTGGCTCTGGCAGGGGAAAAAAGCCATTACCATCAGTGTTAGCCTCTAATTCTGAACAATCAGCACCAATAAAGATCATGTAACACTTTAGCTCCTTTCAAATTACATAATTTTAACATCGGAAAATATACAGTTTGGATCAGCACTTCTGCTTAGGATCAGAGTATTTGTGCACTGCCTAGGATCAAAGTGTTGCTTCCTGGCCCTCTGCTTAGGATCAGAGTGTAGTATCTGTGTGCTCATTGAAAAGTGTTACACATAAATTATATATATATATATGGATACACATTGTTTTTTATATATGTGGATTTTTGATGAGTATTTCTTTCATCTTAATTTCTGTTGTTCTGTCTTTCCATGGAAGCCGCCTTACAGAGAGGGATGCAGATATGACCTTCACCAGAGGCTTATTCTTTATTTCTGATCTGATGCTTATTAACAATTGTAGAATGACAATATGGGTGTTGCAATAAAAAGCAATGGAAATTAAGATGAAAGAAATACTAGTCAAAAATGAATAATAATTTACAATGCTTCATCTCAGAAATTCAAATACTATCAAGAGTCCTTGTGTTACTTTGTATTGAGATATTAATTTATTTGTCACACATTACTCTCACAGCCCAAAGATCTATAAGGGATTGTATTGGAAAAGAATATCTCTATCTATGCAATTCAATGACAATAAAGTCAGATTAATGTTAAAAATAAAGTAAAATAATATTTTTTAAAAATACATTTGAAAGAAATGTACTGATTAAATAGGGTATTAAGAATTGTGCTGAATAATAATTTCCCCAATCCCTGATAATCTTGTGGCAAATTCACTCTGGTGTGATTTATTTTTTTATGATTATGTTTTCTTGCTGAGTGGCTGAGAGAGAGGCAAGTTTGCTTCTGGCGTCCATAGTTGATATTTAAGCCAAGGTTAAGGCCAGGATTTTCAATGGTGATTTTCAAGACAAGTGAGCAGGATCTGCTCAATTGGATGATTGGTGCTATACAATCTTCCGACACTTCTGCAGTTAGTATATTTGTGTATGTTTAAAAACTCTAATACACACATGGTATAAATATCTACCATACCTTATTAGTTCTTGATTTTTCAGTCCATTACAGAAAAATCAAATTATTATATGCATATATGCATGTGTGTACATTAGGTTGATGCAAAAGTTTCCAGCATTTTTGACAACATTTTTTATTCATATAAATTTATACATCATTATTCATAGTCATCAAAGTATTTTCCCTGGTTTTTTTTCTGACATTATATCACATTTCAGCTATATTGTGCATTCCATCATAAAAGAACGATTCTGATTTTGATTTCAGGAATTTTCTTGAAATTGTTGTAACCACAGACCAGACAGGAATGATAGTCTGAACATGACAGATCTGAAGAATATGTCACATTTGCATGAATCTTGTCATATAGCAAAATTACCAGAAGTCATTCCATGCCTGGAAAAAGGTCTTTTCTGTTCCAATATTTTATCAAAATGAGCCAATTGCTCAATGAGCATTGCGCAATAATAGTTTATCCAGGTTCCAGCAATTATTAATAAAATATTTACATTGAAACCAACCAAAAACAGAGAACTTTCTTTTTCCCAGTAGATTCCATTTGTGTTAAAATGTTGAAGACTGTCTCATAATAAATCCATTTTTAATTGCCACGGACTATATTATACAGAAGTGTTTAAATGCTGACTGATGTTCATTTCTATAAGTTCTATAAGTGTGGAACCAATTTTCCTATCTTCTGAATTTTTACTCAGTCTTGTAAATAATATACTACAGTTTGCTCAATATTCACATTTACGATTTAGGCTGCTCTTTTAGCAGTCATTCACACCAGCACCAGGCAAATATAGGTTCTCAACTAATAAATATTTTTATAATTATCATATTCTGTCGGATATAAAAATTATCCATCATTTGATTGGTGTGTGTGTGTGTGTGTGGGGGGGGGGGGTATACACACAAACACAAACATATATACATAAACATACACATACTTACGCACAACTATATACATATGGGTGTAAATATATCTATATACGCACACACATGCTTATACACGCAAAAACCTGACCATATACACAAGCAAATGTGTAAACACACTTCATAATTTATGCATTTCTATTAATGATTAATTAAAAGTTAAACATAAACCACTCCCACTAAATCTGATAGTCCCACAACAAATTAGCTGTCACTAATGAAGTTATGCAGCCACTTATTTATGGTTGTTGTTGTTGCGACGGCAAAGTTCTTGTGGTTTTTTGGCTGCTGCTGCTGCTATGTTTTTTCCTTTCTTTTTTCCAACCAGATGAACATGTTGGGGGAAAAAAGAGAAGGGTTTGGAGTTTACCACAAAAGCATTTGACATTGTGACGACTGTGGTTGGCTTTCTATCAAAACAAAAACAAAATCATAAAAAAGGAAAGATAATCTTTAAAACCATTAAAATTAAGATGAGAAGATTTAGGTATTATTAACAAGATAACATATACAATTAAAAAAAAACAGTTACCCATATGCCTATATGTATAGTTAAACTTATGTATATAAATTTAAACACAAACATATATTAGAAAAAGGGAGATTTACTAAGCTTAGC
The DNA here is from genome assembly GCA_006491835.1 of Architeuthis dux. NCBI lineage: Eukaryota > Metazoa > Mollusca > Cephalopoda > Oegopsida > Architeuthidae > Architeuthis > Architeuthis dux. The sequence goes on along the minus strand of VCCN01007085.1, from coordinate 778,458 downwards.
ATAATCTGGCACTAGACTACAATAGGTGAGGTTCCCAATGTGTATTGAACTCACTACACTTATGAATGGCATGTGAGACTAACTTGCTAACCATATCCCCCACCATTAGACATTATGCATATACTAGTGTAACGGATACATATATATTTTTGCACTCACACACTCAGGACATCAAGTGAAACCACTTGACACACATATTTTCCTTCAGAACACCCAGATTTTATTCTGAGAACCAAAGTTAATTTTTCCAGGTACAACTCTCAGATAACCAAGTTTCTGGACATGGAAATACGGCACTTGACTCGAAATACGATACTCATTGTAGACCAAAAGTCTAGAAAAACCTTGTATCTTGTCACCTTACAATCTTACCTTGGACCTTTGACGAGATCCATTCCAACACACAACATTTTGACTGGCCACTCACCTCTTTCTTTAAGAAGACAAACTATGTTCCTTCTTTGTCCAGTCATAGTTGTTGCTGTGTTGCCTTAACAGAACTATGACCATTCAAAATTACGATTACATACATACGCATTCATATATCTCCGTACACACTCATACATACACTCTCTTTGTTAACATCTTTCAATAATGAAAGACACTTACTAAGTAGTAAACCATTCTTTCTTCTTCGCAACAAATGAGAACTACCTTATTGTTATGCATTCTGTAATAAATACACTTTTATTATGTTACAATGTATTTGAATTCTTTATTTTCATTGCTTAATTGCCATGTGCATCTTCTCCATGCATTATTACATTTACTGCAGGCACAGACTGGGAAAGAGAGATACAGCGATCCTTCTTCAGCAGACACTAACCTTACACTTTCTTCCTCTCTAGTATCAACACGCTATCATCAGCACTCGAGCTTACTTACAGCAGTCTGACCCTTAAGGCTATTACCACTATAAGTACTACTACTTCTATTATTATGACTAGTAGCTTACTGCTACGATCCTTGTTATTGTTTATACCGTTAACTTTTCCATTCCACATGCTGTCAGATATATTAATAATAGTCTTAATTGCATCAATATTAGTTCTATTATACTAACATAGTACCGGTCAAAAATGATGAGATTATTTACATATGGATAAATTATACAAATGTATATTTTAGTATAAATGTATTTATTGCAAACAAAAAAACACTTACCTTGAACAAAATTTATTTTCCAATCGATTTTCTACAACTTTTCATATTTTCTGTTTTTAATAATTCTAAAACAATAAGGCAACAGATTTTGGTAAAAAACAAATTTCTTTTTTCATATAAGAAAAACATTGGTTTTATTCATGAAAAATCAGAGATGCCTATATTTGTTTTCTGTCTACTATGGAGGCAACAGCAGCAGCTGTAGTAGAGATGTAGACATGAACACATGGACATACAGCTGTGCCTTACCATATGGGAACACACATACACAGTAGTCTTGCCTTACCCCTTCCTCTCCTTCCATTTGCTTTAGCGTAACAGAAACCAACCAACAAACCAAAAAATTACATTGGCTTTTATATAATTATATACACACCGCCACATATATAAATATATCATCATCATCATCATCAGCCGTTAAAAGTCCACTGC
>VCCN01007085.1:758497-774624 GCA_006491835.1 Architeuthis dux | reverse complement strand
CTGCTGGTCTATTATCTTACTGATATCTTCATAAAATTCTTGATTTCTTGTTCAGAGCTTGTCGAGGTTGGCGCCTATACTTGGATTCCCTTTAGTATGTATCTTTTGCTGAGTCTGACTACTATCCACGCTATTCTATCTGATATACTGTCAAAGCTTATGACGCTGCCAGCTATGTTATTATTAACTAGGAATCCTACGCCGCTGAATTTTTTATCGTTTTTCCCTTTATAATAGAATAGGTGGTTACTTACCTTTAATACACATGCACATATACACAAACACACAAGAATATAACATGTAAAATGTATTTTTTCTCAAAACCAGGTTTTATGAGGATATCCTATGGAGGATGGGTGCTGGCATCCAGGTTTTTGTAGCGGAAGGAAGTCCGATCTATGATTTGAGTATCAGAGCTTCTATGAGGAAGAGGTGGGTGCCGGCTTAAGCATGAAATTTCTCCATAATAAAGGTTTTTAAAAAATGTCAAGAATGACTCCATTTAAGTACGGTCATGACAATGGAAAAGAACAGCAACAAATGAAAAATGAAAGAGACAATCCTTTAGAAAGAAACGAAACATTTCATTATTCAAATAATGTAAAATGCTGGTTTTATGTTTATGTGTGCGTGTGTGAAAGTTCATCGTCCATGTATGCTGTTCTCATGTAGGTTTGTGACAGTGTAAGTAAAATGTTTTTGAGCCTAAGAGTCCTTAATGATGGTAATATGTGTGTGTGAAATTAAGGTGAATGGCTTACTTACAATTTGGTGATTTTATACTCTGGCCTATCCAGAGTATGCGTGAATATCACACGCACTTGGACAGGCCAATATCATGAAGGACAAGAGCGCTGTTAAGCGTGTCTGTTCAGTATGGCAGACTGGGGGAAGAAGGCAGGATTCAAAGTTAGTGCCCGTCACATGAGGGTTTCCTGGCCTCTGATTGGCTGCCAGCAGTAAGGATGCAGGGGGTCTGACTTATTATGCAGCGAGTTCCCTTCACAGGAGGCAACTCCGCTTTGAATCACCACAATCCAGCAGGTTTGCATTTACTGTCTTTAAAATTAGATATTACAGTTTATCTGAAACGTAGATTATTTCTTTAATATTTTTAAGAGAATAAATGCTGAAATATTCAGAGTACTGTGAAGATCTGTGAAAATTCCACAGTGCATCTTAGAAATAAAACTTGAATTCAATTTAATAATACAGAAAATAAAAAAGTAAAATATTATTTACTGTTTTAAATAGTGGATTATTCATTTATAAATTTACCTTAAATTTTTAAGAACTTCACGAAAGACAATATTCCTTCTGAAAAATGTTTCTCTTCTGTTTTGCTGGAGTTTTTTTTTTTGCAACGCTCTGCAAAAAAACAACATAAATTTTTCCAGGGTCAAAAAACTGGGTGTGGTAAATATATTCCAACTTTGTCCAAAGTCTGTTGACTAGCTTTTTGTTACAGTCATTGAATGACAGTGTGTTTTATTTCTGTTTTTTGTTTTCCATCCCAGTATAATCATTAATGGATTTGTGTGCTCTTAGATAACTAGCAACAGAATCAACAGTGTAGGAATAATTCTAGTACCACACACACCATTTAGTAGAGAGGGATAAATATGCATCTTAATATATAATAGGTTATTTTTACTTTCAAGTGATTAAAAAGAGGAAGGTTAGAGAAAGCAATTGTTGAATAACCAGTGCTGAATTACATAAATCATTGCTTTTTTTTATTATTAAAAAGTGAAATATGAATGATTTTGATTTATGGAAACCTTTCTGGAATCAGTTATATCTACAAAATAAAAAAGGCTTTGGTACAAGCAAAAAAATGCACCATTATACACTTTTTCACAGCTGTGTATCATACATAAAATTATATGCAAGCTGTTATATCTCATTCACTTATAGACAAATACACTCATATACAAACAGAAGCTTACCATGTGTGAAACGGAATGGGACTATCTGGCGTAAGCGATTAGTCGTGGACGTTCTGGCTTGAGCGTTTAGGCGATATAATTGATTTGGCGTAAAAGCCCATTTGGACGTTTTGGCTTTTGGAGAAAAAAAAAGTTGATTGATTCATCAACATCAAAAGCTATAAACATAACTTTATTGAAGAATAAAAACATTAAATCTGTTAACAATTTTTTCATTTTATGTTACTACTATTTACCAGACCTTCATCTTAATATTTTTGTTGCCTTTTATCGCAACTTAACTTAGCAACAAAAATATTAAGATGAAGGTAAATAGTAGTATTAGCATAACAATGAAAAGATTGTCAATACTTCATCTACTAATAAATAAATTAATTAAATCTGTTAATTACAAAAAATGTAATGTAGTTTTACTAGTTTTGTTTAGGTCAGTGCTTCTCGAACTTTTTCCATTTACGACCCCTTTTAATGAGACAAGATTTTACGCGACCCCTCACTCAATACAAGCAATAGGTACTACTAAGAGTACTAAGACTATATATAATTAGTCTTTAGCTGCAATATAATAGTAAACTAAACATAGAAACAAATAACTACAAAAAATGTCAAATTGCAACGTATGTTTTACGGTGTTTATTAAGAGAAAAATAAATTATCTTTTAAAAATAAATTACTAAATTAACAAAAACGTTATTTATTTACATTAAAAAATATTTTGTTTTTTAAAAGAAAGCCTAGATACATTCGGTTGTAGGTGTGATAATTACAGAAAATGTTATTATTATTTGAATTTCAGTAGATTTTTAAAAATGGGGGTTTATCGGGCGCTCAAATTCTGATATTTCCATGAGAGTTTCTTACAAAATACCCTTCTCATAAGAAATTTCATTCAAAATTGAATATATACCGGTAATTTTAGTTAGTATTTTTTTGGTGAAATTTTAAAATCTATGTGTAAATTGGACTAAAATTTCCCAATGCAAAATCTACTATTTCACCGGTTTTCGCGAATGTAAACAAGTTTTCAAACCTGATTATCTCCGGTTTTATATTGTCTACAAAAATAATCTTTAGTTGATAATTTTCTACAATCTTTCTTTTATTAATAACACAAAGATTATTACGATACACTTAATAGATTTCGAGTTTCAGACGTGTTCATCGACACATGTCACTTTTTGCCAAAAGTCCCTGAGAGTTGCTAATTTACTCGCGTATAATGCGAGAAATTTAATATCAAAATTCAGGGTCAAAATTGGGGATAGCATTATACTCAAGTGTAAAATAATATTAACATTTCTGCCGTAAAATAACTGATATATTGTAATTTTGTTCCATTAAAACTGTCCATACAGACAGATTCACAAATAAAATAATGTTCTTAACCACTGACTGACCTATGGTTGGTGTCACTAGGGGCGGTAACTTATGGTGTCACCGCCCCCCTTCCAGAACTCTCTTCCCAGGATATCTAGAATTTAGGTGAGCTTTATGTACTAATATTATTCATTATTCATCATGATTCTCGCATATTATTGAATGTGATATGGCATAAGCCTACATTTACTAACAATTCTATTCTTCTTTAGTTTTCAATTTTTCAGTTCTGACTTTGTGATATAAAATGAAGAAAATAAGTATGGGTACCATGAAAATGTTTTTATTCAGTATCTTTAAAAAAACCTATACAATAAAACTAAAGCACTCAGAGAGCGCATACCTCTGGCAATGTCATTGTCAGGGGAAATAATTGTGCATGAATCCTACCCAAAATGTAATCACTTCTTTCATAGCCTTCCACAAAATTCCAATAAAATTCATTGAGAACCATTGGAGATATCATGTAGGCAGACATGAACTTTTGGCAATATTATGTGGTGTAGACATATAACTACAACGTAGCTGAGATAATTGTGCATGGATCCACCCCATAATATAATCACTTCTTTCATTGAAACATATTGAGAACGTTTGGTGATATCGTCTAGACAGTCATTAGCGTATACATAAATGAAAAAAAATGTAAAAATATCTCTCAATCAAAAAGAATTCCTGGATCCGCCCCAAACATTTAACCAACCCTTCCTTATCCTACTTCCCACCCTTCCACAAAATTTCATTGAAATCCATTGAGTACTTTCCGAGATATCATGTGGACAGACATCTTTCATTAGGAAAAAGAATTACCACAAGACTATATGAAAGATTTTTAGGCAGTCATCTTGGTGTCACCCTTCTGAAGTTGTCACCCGGGGAGGGCCACCCCCTCTGCCCCTCCCTTCATGCCTCTGTTCTTAACACCATAACACTAGTTGCCAAATGGGCAGACGTCAAAATAGGTTTGATGCCTTAACACTCACGCCAGAAAGCCCACGCCAAATCAGCTTCGCCAAATAGTACCAAACCCGTGTGAAAGGTATATGACATATCTGTATCAACTCCTGGGTTTCAGAAAACACAATCCAGTTTAGCCTTGTGCCACACTTGCCTAACCTGGTAAATTTCTATGTAGACCACCTGCTTTCACATATCGACATGTAAATTATACTCACTCACACCTTCCCACATACAGATAGACCTTCAAAGATACAGATGTGTGAATTATGAGGAGCCGTACAGACATGCACACATGGTGGTATTTGTTTGCATATACATGAGTAAATAACAATTTAAATTTTATCCATGGTCACTCTTTCTCTCTTAATTTGAATCCACTCCTGACAACTTTTTTATGCACAAACTCACATATATGGAGGCCTTTTAGGTGATATTGAATTCTGTATTTTGCACAAGAAATCAACTCAAGTGCTGAGGAAATGACTAATACAAGGCCTGTTGCTTAATTAATTATATTGTAATCAACACATTTGTTTAACTTTAGATATCTTACTTACATCTCTTCTTCGTCTTCATTATCCTAATCCGAATATATATATTTTCTTACGTCTTTCCACACACAGTTTCTAAACACTTTTCAAAATTTTGTTGTATTTTGGGCACGCGTCTGCGACATGTTTGAATCGCACAAACACATTTTCGTGCCATTTTTGACTGCCTGCTATTGTTTGCTTCTTACCTTTTCTTCTACAGTGAGAATTGCTATGACTGCTACTACTAGCATGGCTGCTACTTTAATGGAGAATTCTTTCACATCAGTTCCCCCTTACAACCATTACTTCCACACTATCTTTGATTTTACAGCCAGACAGATAAAACTACTTAGTGGGCCTAGGGGAAGAACTTGGACTATTTGGTTTTTTAAAAAAATGTTTAAGTATTTTAGAGGGGGTTCTATTTACATGTAACTATAATGCAAAACTGAACACTTACTTTCCATTCATTGGTACAGGTTTCCCAATATTCCTGTGGCGGACAAAATATTCACAATGAACAGATTTTGTCCAGTATTTCCAAAATCCGTTAATAAAGGGGTGAACAGTATAGAGCTTCTAGAACTATAACATTCCAATAAATTATTTCATCATCTTGCCAGTTTTAAATGGTAATTTTTAATTCTGAAAGATGACAAGGTTTTCATAATGACGTTAAAAGTCATATTGGTCATGCTGATGGCATTTGTGGTTATGATGATAAAAAAAGTGGTTATAATGGTAGTAGTGATAACAGTATTGTTGTAATGATGGTTTGGGAAGGGATATGGTCAAACTTTAGAAAAATGAAATTGGATGTAAATACTATGGTTGCTCTTAATTTCATACTGTTTCTCTTTGGAAAAGCATGAACCTAAGAACTTCAATACAGAGGCACAGGCACACTTTGTTGCTGGAATCCCAATATAAACAAGCAAATAAGTCAATGAGATTTGGAAAGCTGTACGTGACTCCCTCACTGTAATCGATTGCCACCTGCAATTCCTCCCAAGAGGATTAACACTTTCCCGGTCTCATGGTGTGGTTGCTCGGCACTGCTTTACTCAGCCGCCCACCACCTTGGGTCAGTAAGTCCACTTGAATAGTGTAATCGTTAGCACATATACCTAACATGCATGAAGGTCCCGGATTCGATTCCCAGTATAAATGAAGAGTGCAGAAAACTCTTCATTAGAATAAATTTCCCTGTGCACTCAGCAACTAATTGAGTACACAGTACAACTGTGTGAGTAGGGTGGAAGTATCCCTTCGGTGGACTGGCATCCTGCCAAGGGGGTGGTCATAAAAACTTGTAAGAATAAAGTCTTGGTCTCAACCAGACTTGAATCTTGTAGGGATCACTAAGCTTACACATGCAATGGAAACCGGGATTTGTCTCTTATGAGACGGACACTTTAATTTACCCACTAATTACAGATGAAAACTTTTTCCATCATATGCAAGTATGGCTTTGAAGTACCTTGCTTACTTCCATTGTGAAGCAATTTTTTGGTAGGGTCTCCCCCTACCAAAACAAAAAAAAATTGCTTCACAATGGAAGTAAGCAAGGTACTTCAAAGCCATACTTGCATATGATGTAATTATGTACAGATAGATTTTCGTGTTTTGGAAAAATGATTTTGGTCTTACTACGGATAGAAAGTAAAGGTCCAGTTCAGCATTATAGCTATATTCATGGTGTCAAACAGAGAAGTGCAACAGTGAACAAACATACATGTTCTTAAAACAAAGGCATCTGTGATGGCTTGGTCATCTAGGCCAGATGAAAGACATTCCCAAAAGACAGGGATGCCCTCAGCTGTGATAGAAAGACACCTGCAGACAAGACCTAAAAGCAGCATACATCAGCACAGACTTCTAGAAGCTCACAGAAGATAGAGACACTTGAAGAAATGAGGTTCATAACCAACCATAAATGAACTCAAACAGCACTGGAAGAGGGAAAGGACAGAGCCAAAAGCATGAATTGCAGGCCAGTAACACCATTCATATGCCAGCAGGCTCAAAGGGACTATTATTCCCTCATGAGATCATACAGCCACTAACTAAATAACCCACATGTGTGCTGATCTCTTGATCCTTAGAGATTGAAGGATGCCAACAATATTTTAGCTTTACTGCTATACTGTCAATACACCTGAGTCAATAATCAGACTAAAATATGAAATTTTAAGATACAGAGGAAGCCGCTTATTGTGATCACTTTGGGACTGAGTTTTTTTTTAGATAATAATAACTAGCTGATAACATTAAGCAAATGATATACTAGTAAAAGTTGGAACAATTTACATTCATTGTTATAAATTTACATTTATTGTTATATACAACTTTACATTATAAAAATGAATATAAAATTGATATGAATTTTTAATTCATTTTAAATAAAGTGTTTAGGACAGACTGATTTTGATAACAATAACCTTTTGATAATATTATCTGTGATCATAATGAACGGCTTGCTCTATAATTGGTATAAAACCATTATTTACCAATCTTTTAGCAATTATATTCAAACTGTAAGAAAACTAATCATCTGCTTCAATTCCAAATGAAAAACTTGTACAAGTTGATCTAAAATTGTGCAGTATTTTGTACTTTTTTTGTTTCCATGGTTGTAATGCTTACTCTCAAAACAGACAAAATTATAGAGAATTTATGAACATTTAACTGACTTGGAAGATTAAAACAAGATGTAAATGCTTATGATCCAGTCATACTGAAAGCACTGGTTCTCGCCTGATCACCTAAGTTAAGTAACACTGAACATGATCAGTACTGAGATGGGTGACCACTGAGAAACACTAGGTACTGAAAGCAACTTGTAGGCTGGTGCCTGACTAAGCAAAGTAAAGTAAATATTAAAAACAAGAATTAAATAACCATGGGATCACTTCTCCATTGATGGCACCAACACACAGTTAAAAATAGGAATTACAAGTGGTTCAAAGTAGATTGCTAAACAAAATGATGTAAATATTATTTTACTGTAACCAAGGGCAGCAGCCAGCTGTTGAATCTAGAATTGCATATATCAGTCTGCTAGACGATTTGACTAAAATCAAGGTCTTGATGCCATGAGATAACTGGATTTTTAAAAAATTCTGTAGCCTAGTGCAAGGTTATCAAGGAACCACAGATGATTTCATCATGGGTGTGCTATGGGCGAGACGGCCTGACAGAGCTCATCTCTCTTTTGGCTGATTTGGAATCCTAGATTGGATGCCTTTCCCAAGGGCAATAGTGCAAAGTGAATACAAACTATCTCAGTCAGAGTTTGAACTTGGCTCACAGACTCTGTTTTTCTGGCCGTTAACCATCAGCCACTATGCATTGAACATGAATGGCATCTCTGACTAAAACAGTGATCTGGAGTAAAAATGGTGTTGATGGTTTTGCCACCAAAGTGTTAAGAAAAACTATTTCTGGGCTTCTAAGAACGGTGACACAGCCAGATTCTCTAAATGGTTAAAATCCATAAGAACCCAGACCCATTTCTACTTGAAGGAACATTATGTGGGATTCTGGATAGGCAAATTGACACAGTCACGTGACTGCACCAAGATGTTCAGTAGATGTTGTTTAGTACACTTCATTAGTGAAAATCAAGGATAAAATATAATATTATATAAACTGTGACTGTGCAGATCAATTAAATTGTATGTGACACCAGTGTCACAGTGGGTTCTTATGGGTGCTGGCATTTGTTCAACTTGGCCTAGATAAACATAATATATTGACAAGAAATAGATGACTAACTTTTATAGTGTGGCATGCTTTGAATTATTGGAACCCAAGGAGAAGGGCATCATCCACTTCATAATTTGACATAAGGCTCATTGATTTGGCAGAGAGAAGAATCAGAAATGGAATTCCATAAATTCAAAAGAGAAAGATTGATCTTGATTTTTTTAGGTTGATTCTTTTAAATTCTATAAATTGAATATGACTTTTTAAACAGGCAAAACACAGATTCCTTACATAATCAAATGAGTGCAGAAAAGCCGTCATATATCAGTATCCTAAAGAATTCAATCTAATGTTGCATACCAAATGTCGTAATGGTCAGTCTAAGTTCCTTTGATTTTTCAAAAAATATATAGCATAAAATGAAGTTACTGCCAATTTAAATTATAAAGTAATGACACCACAGGTAACTATATAACGAGAAAACAGCACAAACTCTTTCTCTTTTCACCCTAGCTTCGGAAAAGTATGGCAGGATAGAGCCCTTGTGACCACAAGGTTAAATAAACTTACCAGGTTGCCTATATTTCCCATGCTCATTCACTAGACAACACACCCCCATTGTTGAGATAAACCGTTTTGCTAAGTTTTGTCTTTTTTTTATTTTTACTGCATACACTTTTTCACATGTACAAATCTTTTGTATTCACACCATGAACACAAGAAAAGAAAACCATCAGAACTTTTGAATTCCTTTTTAACAATTGAACTTTTAATAGAGCTTGATTTTATGGTTTATCCGTAAACTTTCATGTGGACTAAAATGTCTACAGACCTGTTTGTAAACTTAAATGCAAAAACCTTTACCAATAAGTTCACTTGGTAAACAGTCAATTAACAGGTCTTTATTTACCAGAAACTGTTCTTACAACCTGAATTGTATAGACAGGAATTCTGGACAATGGAAAATCCAACCCACCAGAGAAACATTCAAACAGAAGTTTGTGGCATATTGAATTTCCTAAATGTTTCCATTTATCCAAACATTGAACTCTTTTTAATGCTACATTGTGTATGCCTCAATTCCTCTGATCATTATTAAATTTTTCTTTGTTAATGTGCAACAATATTTGTTCTTTATTTCACAACAACCATTTCTTTACATGGCTAAATCAACATAGCTACTAGCCTGCTGCCGAGCCAACAAAGCGAAAGGGACAATAAAGTCAAACAGTAATACCTTTCTTTCACTCATTAAATATGACTTATTTATGCCTTGCGTAACCTATGCAAGAGCCACAACCTTACCTTCACTTCAACTTATATTTCCTAAAACATTCACCAGAATTTGGAGTCAGATAGCGCTACATTGGTGAACCCAATGTGTCTAAAACTAAACAAGGAACACGCTACACTAAAATGCCTTTTCTGATATTTGAGTCATAGCACAAAATTAATATATTTCCAGTATTACTCAGCACAATAATCAGATCATTTATCAATATAAACTTTGAATTAGTTCAGTTTCCATAATTGTAAATCCATAACTAAATTTTTTCAGACTGTATGATACAGGTTGCTTTAAATGGGTTTAATGATAAATTTTTCTAAGTGAAAAAATCTGCATATTTCACCTGTATGTGTAGCAGATATAAAACTGTGCCAATATGGTACACAGACGATCACAAAGTGGTTTGACATTTCGGTATGAGAGTCCGTCCAGTGATACCATTTATGAATACTATCTAGGCTCTGCAATCCGCCAAAACCTGCCTGGCAAGAATAGAACTCGACTTCTCCTTTTCCGGTGCATGCATGTGCAGACCATCCATGACCAGAAGCAGACCAATCCACTTGCCGCAACAAGGGTATATCCATGACAGGGTATGGTGTGACCTCATTTTTTTTGTATTTTGATTTTCTTTAATGCAAGTTTATGTACAGAAGCGCCGCACACAATCATTTGGATAATTCTCCTGACATCCAGAAAGCTTTTAAAATGACATGGTAGCATCTTCTTCTGCTTGAGACTTGTACAGCTTTCTTTTGTCCCATCTGGAGGATCGTCTGGGTGGACTAGGATAAAGTTTGGATGTGGTAGAGAATTGTCATTTGTACCTATCGGCTCAGCAACATGGTGTAGAACAGCTTCTTCATCCATTGACGGAATATTTGTCAATTCAGCTGGAGGAACTGTTGACTCTATTTTGTCATTTCATGACCTGACACTTCACTGACAGTGTACAACAACATGCTCGGCTGATGGCTGCTACTGGGACTATAAGTGTGGCAGACACAGTAGGAAGGGAGAGGGGAGAAAATAAAGTTAGGTAGTTTAATAAGAGGGTATGAAGGGGAGGGGAGGGGGTTGGTGGCTGCTACTGATACTATGTGTGACAGACACAGCTTTTATTAGAAACCATCCACCAAAACTGTCAACATAGGTTTCTTCAGTTTTTAAGTTATATATATATGATTGATATCAATCCAAGGAAGGTTGTTTTCCATCGTGACTTTTACCTCCTGAATTTGTTGATTAATGTTTGTTGAGGAGATGGATATAATAACAGTTTTTAGTGATGGTAGTAGTACTAGAGGCTGAAACAGTGTTATTAGTATTTGAAGTAACATAGGGAAGTAGTTCTGTTCTTTTTTTTCAAAGTAATTAACAAACATCATTTGACTCTGCCAGGCAAGTTCCTGCATATCTCATTAAATAAAGAATTTTTTAGCGTCAAATCAGCCACAAGACTGAAATCATTTCAGTCAATGCCCATATGGATCATGTCAATTACTGGGTGGCCAAGAACTTTCACTCAGTTTATTAAGTAAAATCTTTTTCATTTTCAGCATTAAATTTATTTTACCACTTTATTCCACTCTCTTCTGCCATCTTCAAGTCAACTTCATATCTGACACGTTTGATCATTTACAGTAGCGTCTCCTGCACAAATCTTTTTTGCATTTGAGTTGCATTTTTATCTTTCTTAAAATAAAAAGCATAATATGCCAAAAATGTTGCTTATTTTCTTCCATCTTTAATCTTAGAACCAATAAAAAACACCAGCAAAATCTTTTTTTAGACTCACAGTAATATAACAGCTGTCACAACAACCAAAAGTGATCTTTTTGAATGAAGTTAGTTGAAACTAATTTCTCCTAATGCCATCTAACAACAATAACAGAACAAACTTTTTAGGCAGCCCAATACTACCTGATGCAAGCAGTTGCTTTGCTTTTACTACAATTGTTTTGATGGCTAATGCATTATCTCACAGTGCTATAAAAAGAGTAAAACTATAATGAAATATGATTACATGAATGAAAATAGATATCTACAAGATAAGAATAGATGTGTATATGTGTATGTTTTTGTGCTTATCTAATATATTTTCAAATGTGCAGAAGCTCTCATTTCAATGAGTGTGTGTTACAGTGTTACCGACAAAAGTCAGCTACAGACAAAAACAAAAACCTATAGACAAATTACAGAAAAGAAAATAGGGGAAGAAAAGGAGATCAACTATTGATTTGACAAACTCCCTACACATTTTAAAGTTATCTATGCACTAAACAATAAATTTGCCATATTTGACAGCATTTTAGCCCCCAAAAGATAAATTTAACCTTTGTTGTCCAGCCCCACATTGGCCAGAACTTGAGGAGGAGTTACAAAACTGGGTGATAAATGAGAGGAATTCAGGGAAATAAGTTTTTTTCTTAATAGTCCTTGCTGAAATAGGGGGAGGTCTTATGTGCTATCAAATATGATTAATAAAATTGAATATACTATTAACAGAGTTGCACTGAAACTGCATATGGGTAACTGTTACAAATATTGAAGATGATTTCAATGAAATTGAGTTATTTTTTAAAAATCTTTTAGATGAAGCATTTTCATTGTTATTATTTTTATTACCTGTTTTACACCATTTTATTATTGTTGCTTTTTTTTTTTTAAAGCAACAATAATATGAGAAAATAAAACTAGTCATAAAAATAATTGAACATTGCGATGCATATTGTCCAAATTTCTTAAAAGTAGGATTGTTTCTACAAATTAGTACTTATAAAATATAATTTACCTACATATTTACATGCATAAAAAATATACTTGTACATATACATTTTAAAAAATTATTTGTACAAAAATGTTTCAGAAAGATGAGAATACTTGTAGAAAAAAAACTCAGAAGTAATAACAGGAACACCAAATTAGAAAAATGCGCATTACTTAGAGTGCCTATTGTATTGTGATGTTTAGTAAGCTCGTCTTACAAGCCATTGTTAGTGTTTCTGTTCCTCATTGGAGACTTCATGAATGTGGCTTTGTGATCAAGTTGCTATAGTCCAACAAATATCTTCTATATTATTCTTGAGTTTTATTTCTCAAAGAAAAGATCCCAAATTGAAATCTTTTGGGTGACATGCTTAATTAATTTCTTACCCCAGAAATTCGGGCATTGCATAGTGGTTCTCAAAGTGTGGTTCGCAGACCACTAGGAGTTCGCTAGACCCATGTAAGTGGTCTGTGAAAGGAAAATCAGTTAAAAATAATACAAAATTCAAGTATCAAAAATATAATCAAAAAATAAAAGAAGAATATCCACAGCTATCAGAAACGGCTATTAAACTACTCCTCCCCTTTCCAATTACGTATTTATGTGAAGCAGGATTTTCTGCCTACACAACAATAAGAACTAATTATTGTAATAGACTGAATGCTGAGGCAGATATGAGAATCCAGCTGTCTACCATTAAAACCAGATTTCAAAGAGATTTGTAAAAGATTTTTTTAAAATGAAACAGTGTCATTCATCCCATTGGCTTTTCTTTTATTCCCCTTCCCTTTTAGAATGTGTATATTTTTCAAAATAAATGTAGTTTTGGAAAACTTGTAATGGCTTATTTTTACTATAATCACCTAATCAACATAATAGCTCTTTAAGGGTCTGCAAATATTTTTTGAGAAAATTATGGGGTCTGTGGTGAAAAAGTTTCAGAACCACAGGCAGAGACCACACAGATTAGCATATATTAATCTTGGTTTCAAATATTTTTCTAAACTTTCAACATAAACAACTATTATTTGATTACAACCTGACAAGCAGCAACTAAATCTAATCTCTCTTGTACATCTTCAAGGTCCGCAGGTACACCATGGAAATACTTTGTTGTTTGCCAGGCTAGAAAAAAGCCATGTATCATTTATAAGTATAATTCCAAGTTCAAATTCTAATTATATGCTAAGAGAGGATTGTTAATGAAACTCATTCATTTTGAAGTATTTCTACAAAATATTAATACACCTCTCCCCTACTGGTCCTTATTATTCACAACAGTTATTTATACAATTCCCAGCTCTGTTAGAAACTGTCAACATAGGTTTATTTAGTTTTTAAGTTGGTCTGACTGGCTGTATGTATCGCACATAAAGGCCATACCAATGGAGCTATTGGGCTGAAAATTTAAACATTTACCCCTTATTATGTCTAGAAAAAACATTTTTTTTTGTTTTATGAAAATTCCCTCTCAAAATAGGTTGGGGGAGGGGGAGGCAATTTAAAATGTAAGTTTATGCTCAATTGGTCCCTTAGTTTCGGTCCGACAGCATTCAAGCTTGTTTTTTTGAAAATTCTGACTTCTTTAGTGTTCACTGCCTAACAAAAGGTGAGAGAAGTAATTTATTCATTAATCAACCTGTTTGTTCAATTTTTTAATTGATCACCCCCAACACAGCATGCAGCCAAAAGACATTGGTCATGTGACGGTTTCTATTGAGTGACTAACCAGACCTGTTTTCAGTTGTGTTTGTTCTTCCATGGATGCATATGTGTCTGTATGGGTTGAAAGTTTTGAAGCGTTTGATTCTCTCAAAAGCACCAGTGCTAGTTAGCAATAGATTTGAAACCATGCCACGCGTTGTAAATGCCAGTATATTACCTCTTAACTTCCATGCACCTCTTGACAATAATTAGTTATAAGTAAGTAAGAAGTGCCCATATGCTGGCTATGTCTCCAGCCATCTCTGCTTGGGCTCAACATATCACATTACCACTGACTCAGCCTGTTTGTGATGTGAAATAGACAGAGGCGACAAGCACCCGAAGAGGTGTTACACACTTCACTCTTTCTATTTTTACCCATAGCTAGGGGGAGAGATAGATTCATGCCTTTTCAAAAGGCGTTATTGGGAAGTGAACACAAACTATCTTAGCCAGATATTTAAATTTGGTTCGACGAGTCCATTCTCCAGGTCGTTACCCGATTGGTCACCCGACACCTCCTAATTAGTTATAAAGAGAATAATTATTGAAAACTTACGTGAAGAGAATGAAATGTAATTTCATAACCTGACAGTCATAGCATTACTGAGAAATGTAAATTCAAGACAAAGAATGGAAATGTTTACATACCAAGATATTTACATTCCAGAATGTTCTGTTTGCTCAGTGCCAATTTCATTAATTTCATTAACTTGAATCAACACTTGTCATTTTCAGATTGTCTTGGTTCCTCAACCTAAAAGAAGATTATTCAAAACAGTAAATGAGTTATGGCAGAACATTTGCCTATATATTCAAATAGTTCTTTGGACAATTGAACTCCTTGTTGTTTGTGTTGTTAAGACAATGTTTCAGCCAATCCATTCTTCGGCCTTCTTAAGGTATAATATCCAAATGTGATGGGCTAAACAGAAGTTTTTAATTTCAAAGGAGGTAACCCTTGTAATGTAGGATTCGGGTGTTTCTTTATACTTGTCTTGTCGGGTTTGGTCCTGTTGAGCAGCGGAAGCCACATCGGGTTGAACTCTGCACTCCAGAAGTGGGCACCTTTCTCTCTCCAGATATGGTCAGCAATTCCTGATTTTTCTATCTTGCCCTTGATTATGGCTTTTCTGTGTTCTTCAAGTTTGACTGTTTCCCCAGTGTAGATTTTTCCACATTTACAGGGGATGATGTAAATTCTGGGAGGATGTCCAGATTATTGACAGAGAACACTGTTGGAAACAAAGAAAAATCAAAAAGGCAGCTCATATCAACATATCGACTGAATGCATTAGTCAGACAAGTGCAGAGTTCAACCACATATATGTGTTGTTCCCTATGCCGAAAGTATGAAGTATTCAGTGAATGTATAATTTATATCTGACATAATGAATACTTCATACTGTCAGCATAGGGAACAACACATATATATTCGTGCTAAATGATCGTGGAATAGAGAGATGAGCAATATGTGCGTATCATTAGCTCAGTGTTAAGAGCAGAGCCTGCGTATGAGGGTTCGATCCTCCCACAACTCACATTTATTTATTTACACAATTTAGGCTGCTAGTATCACAACCGAGTAAAATTGGTGCCAAGCAAATATATGTTCCTAATAAAAAATGTCTTTATAATTATCATATTCTGTTGGATATAAATTATCCATTCACTGAATAATTCATACTGTCAGCACTCCCTTATTTAATTTTATGAAATCTCTATTAAATATAACTTGCTTTCCTGTGTTGTTATATTTGAAGAGTTTTTTTGTATAAACAAACCATCGTTTATACAAGAAATACTGCTCATAAGTATTTGAACAAGCAC
This sequence comes from Architeuthis dux, assembly GCA_006491835.1. Taxonomy (NCBI): domain Eukaryota; kingdom Metazoa; phylum Mollusca; class Cephalopoda; order Oegopsida; family Architeuthidae; genus Architeuthis; species Architeuthis dux. The sequence goes on along the minus strand of VCCN01007085.1, from coordinate 758,505 downwards.
AAAATCTG